>CM041292.1:41688138-41958483 GCA_023052935.1 Piezodorus guildinii | reverse complement strand
GTCCATTAAAAAAATTAGTTTTTTTGTTCTATGAAGTTCGAAATCTAGATGATGATATCAAATGGAAAATATCTCGTGGTAGGTAATTAAATTTATTCATTAAAACCTGAATTGTTTTTTTTTTTTTCATGTGGCTTTTCTTATTCTCGTAGAGATAAAATTAAAAAAAAAACATAAATTGTGTTTAATTGATTTTGTTATCAGGTATGCATGATTGCAGAAAAGGGAGAACTTACCAGCATTGCAGGAGCTTAGAAGAAAAAATAAGGGGCTAAGAGGAAAAAAAAAATAATAAAAAATTGTGATCAGGTTTGGATTAATATGTTATTAACAGAATAATAACATTTTATTTTCTCTTACCTATAAATGAAGCATAGTAAAAAAAAATTATAGCGATCTTGTATTTTACGAATTCCAGTTTTGAATAGACGTTTTAGGGTCCTCTTAGTCCAAATGACCAAAACACCGCGAAAATATGTGTGCGTTATCTCGATATGTGTAGGTTTTAAGTCTAGCCCAAAAACGAATTGAAATTTCATATATAAGAGAGTAAAATGCCAAGCATGTTGCGGCAAGTTTTCACGAAAATCAACAAACCACAACTTTTAATTTGTGCCATCCGTTTTGCACTTCTTTTGTTTTCGATTTTCTCAAAAACAGTCCAATCGAATTTCATATAACTCAATATATTAAAAAAAAAAAGAAAATTGATTGGGGATAAAATTAATTAAGTTTTATACTTATTAAAACAGTTAGACAGGGCTTTAATGCCTAATTTTAATAATTTCTTCCTCTAAAGTATATTTTAATTATATTTAATATATTTAATTTTATTGACTAGAATTAATTAACCATTTTTGCTTGTTTGTATTGAAAAAAAAATAGCTGAGTGAGGAATATGATCGATTTTTTAAAACCAACTAATAGTGAAAACAGAAGAAATATTTTTAATTATATGGTTATATTATTATTTTAAAATAAATGTTTTCATCAAATATCAATATAATTCGTTTTAATTTCATCGTTTTTCAACTTTAACTCAATTTAAAAATGATTTTAACAAGTGAAAATCATGTGTGGTGCACATCAAAATTTTTTAATTAGTTTAAAAAACTCACATGATATTTACTAATATTGATAATTATTTTAAAAATTAAATATGGCGCACAATAATCTGTATTTAATGAAAAAATATATTAATAAGAAAACGAAATAACACATAAATCTTAAACTAACGTATGGTTTCCATGCTATATCTAATTATTTATTCTATATCAATGTAGGATTCTTTCTTTTCTCATAAAAACAAAAAAAAAAAAAAAAATTGCCACTAGATCCATAAGTGATGTAAGATCACATAAAATATGAATTATCTAGCATATCAATTAACATTAAAATAATTAAAATTTCTATATCGATAATTGATCTGGAATATCCGTTAAATTATTAACGTTACGACAGATGGGATTGGTCAGTATACCAGCCGTTGGGACCAATTAAATTAAGCCTTTAAACTTGGCCAGGGGCGATCGTTGATCTTTATTTAATCTCTGTTCTACTTTGGCTGAAAAATACTTTAAAAGGATTTTAATCATGGTTTAATGTTTTAGAAGTTATACTAGTATCAAATCGTTTTTTAGAACACCCCGTAAAAATATTTGTATACCATAGACCTTCCTATAATAAGTCACGTTTTAGTTTTCATCTAAACATCGTTTTATATCTTTACATCTTTTTTTTTACATGAATGTAAATTTTTCCATTCATGAGTGAAGCTTTTAATTTAAAAAAAAATCCCATAAAACGCATATTCTGGGTTTTAGAAATAAGTTCGCTTTCCTAAAATCTTAAAAAATCAGACAAAGAGAAAACACTTGCATATGTACATACGCATCACACATTTATGGAATAGCATAATATACTCAGATTAAAAAAATCGAAACAAAAAAAAAAACGTGGAAACAAAACCTAATACGCTTACATATTTGTTATAAATTTAGACTATCTTTGCTAAATGAGTTTAGATTAAGAAGATTTTACTTTCATGTGGTTAGAAATTCGAAGCTTTTTGTGGAGATGTATTGTTTAGGAGTTATAAAAAAAAAAAATATTCTGAAAGGATTTAGAAAAAAAAAATTCGAACACTTGGGGGACGTATTTTCGAAAACCAGCCTTGCTGCACATCTGGATGGTGAAGGGAAACTCGATAAAAAAATTCAGTTTCACAACTAGTTTCATTTTTTAGATTTTGCGATGTCCTCATAAGTGAGTAATTGGCCTCATATTCCATGGTAATTTGGTTTTATAAATATAGTTGAATGAAATAGACCTTGAAGAGTTTATGATTTTGTTAAAAGTTTCACTAATTTTCGCGAGAATTAATAAGTATTGATATATCAATATTACCATTAATAGTGGTCAATTAATGATCTTGCTGAGAAATGTATTACTGAACCTCCGTATACAAATTCGTGGTAAATAGTTCTGTGGAAATTTCAAATATTCATTCATAATAAGAGTTCTCACATCTGGTCATTCATTTTCCTAAGCCAAAATTTCTATACCAGCCTGTGTGAGATCCGCTTCTGACTTATAGCATACGCTTCACCTCTAAAAGCATATTGTTTAACCCATTCAAACTTCAACATACGCTCTACATTTTCAGAGTCATTCTATTAAAAACCAAGAATAAAAAACTGAAATTGATATTTTTACCACTCACGGTAATATCGTTTGTTTTTTATAGTTCATTTTAACTGACGATTGCTGTTCCATCGTAGGTCAAGTATATCGGTTCCGGTGCCAACCTTGACTCTGCCTAGATTTACACCCTACTCTCGAGTTCTGTCCCAATATTAGACCCTACCCGCCTATTATTACCATCTGGCTTCGTGTTGAGTTCTATATTTCACCAAGGAAATTTACTCCCGACTGTCAGTCAAAAGTGCATTGATTTATCGTCTAGACGAGTCCAGAAATAAGCAGCGTTTGTGTTTCGTTCCATTTTATCCTCTAGCGACTTTATCCGAACATTCTGAGAAGATTTATTGCAAATCCTTAACTCTTCTTTATGCTTTTATGTGTTTTAAACATTAATGAACCACGTGATATGTTCATTTGGAAGTGTTTAAATAATTTTACCCTTTTGGTCGGGTGCCACAATTCTTCTGAAATACTTGTAATTTACAGAATTATCCTTAAACAAAATATTATTTATTTGACAACAATGTAACCTATTTTTTTTGTAAAAATGATAACTTGAGCTCTCTTGCTAAGATATCAGTGAAATATGAGACTCAAAAATTAAGGGCTCATTAAGATTTCCACGTCGTAAAACAAAAACTTATAAAAAACCTTACAACTAAGTTATAATCTGTTTTTTAATCTGTACCTCTATGACTTATGGAGGTTTTTAGGATCAGTACATATAGAAGAGATTCGTATTGTTTCTAGACCACCGGCCGTACAATAAAGTGAGATCAAGCTCGGGCGCCAGGATTTTTCTCAATTTTTTTGGGTAACTACTTTATAAGGTCTGGATGTACCCAAGGGTTGCACCACGGCTGAACTAAATTAGTTAATAATATTCTGCCACAGCCGGGATTCGAACCCAGGACAGTAAACTAGTGTTCTATCCACTAGATCACGTCCTCTAATTTGTTAATTAGGTCTAACTAAAATATTCAAAGCTAAATAAAATAAAAACAACCTGAAAGTACTTTAGAATATTTCATAAAAATGTTGCTTGAATTATTAATCACGTTTAACTAACCCACCATTATTTAGAATTAAGATTTATAATGTTTTACAAAACAATAATCATATTTCATTTTTGAATAAATAAACATTTTTATTGAATGTTTCTAATTTTTTTTCTTTTTTTTTTTAGGTAAGTGATTCCTTGGCTGTTTTCATTTATACCAGTCAAAAAGGTATTTATAACATCTACGATAATCAGGATATATTTATTTAAGATACATAAAAAAGCACGCTGCAGAACTTAACTCCTATGCTTACACGTAAAGGATCATTGAACTCCCGCTAGTCACCACTGCTTTCGATCCCTACTTTCACTTACCTCGCCCAAAGAACTTGGTCACTACTAAGTCCGTTATAAAATCGGTCGCTGGTACTATCAGTTATAACATGGATTGGTTCATGTTTTTATTTTATTTATTATATTAAAAAAATAAAAATAATCTTTTGGACATAAACTTCATTGAAAAATGTAGGACGCATCGAACCCGGACCATGTTAGTTCTCAGTCAGATCGTGTAGACTTTCTAAGGTTGGCCGATGAGAGTGACACCATTCCAATTGCAAGTGTCAGCGAAATAAATAAGTTTTATACATGAATATTGAAGACATTTAATTTTCTGAGCAGTATATGTTTATTTCATAAATGAGATTGCAAAAAGGTAGAGAACTTCACATATCTTTCAAACAATAACACTTTTATACTTATCATAATTTATTTTAATGAAAAGTTTCATGTATATTCTTATGTAAAGTATGCATTGAAAGAGAATATAGTTTAAATTACATCTCATTATTTTAACTTCATTAGAAAATCTGTGTTTAGTATCTACCTAGCTAAATATAATTATAAAGAAGTTTTCAAGCAAGTAACGGATTGTATGAATCAACTTTCACCATATTTGCCGAATCGTTTAAGTATACAAATAGAGGTGCTATATTCATCTCATCGGCTTTGGTTTATTATTTTCAATAACGAACCTTTATAATCGAACAAAAAACAAAAAAGTACCTTCCCCTCAATATTTGAGGGTTTGCGTTTAAAGATAATTATAACTCAAATGACGAATTTAAAAAAGAATACCTTTGTCCGCCGTCTGCCGTATGCCATCCGACGATGATCCTAACACGTTGATATCAACCGATTCATTTTAAAATGGCGGCCAATGAAAAATTATTTAAATAACTCAGTTATTTTGAAAATAGAGAATTTTTTTATTAGTTTTCTAACCAAGAAACCGCGATTGGTTATAAAAAAGAAAAACAATTTGAAATCTCGCCTGTATATGAGCTCCGCTATTTTCGAAGCTCAAAAAAGTTTTAGAATTAGTGCACCGCGATTAACTATAAACCTTTTTTTTTTGTTAGTGCTTTTCGACTAACCTGTTAATCGAGGAATTCTCATTTTTAATCACGCAGCATATAAGGGTAAACATCTCTTTCACTATTACGAGTCAGCACATCATGCACGGAGGTAGTAATTTAATATTATTTTCATTTTTTTTTTTTCTTAAATGCTATGAAATATATATATATATATATATATATATATATATATATATATATATATATATATATATATATATATATATATATATAGCAGAGATATAACATTTTGAAATTATCCGTTGGTGATACGCCATTATCCTTTGAATTATATCTTGCTTTTCATATTAGTTAATTGCCTGTAAACATCTATATAAACATTTGTATTGTTTGTTTGTTTGTTTATTTATTTAACGTCACTTTATGCTACTATGGCTAATCGGACGATGCTACAATGGGAGTCCTAAATTTTGCCTATCCAGGTCTTATTAGTATAGGGATCTTTAACGAGTACCTGACATCGCACAGGCTCGGGACCACCTTTTAACGCCCCCTCCGAAGGACGGCATAACTAAGGATTTTTTACTCCCATTAAAAAATCCTAGGACCACCTGCAGGTTTGAACCCGTGACCTTTGGCATAGGAGGCTGTTATGCTAGCCACCCAGCTACTAGTGATCCCACATTTGTATTGTATAAATGTCGTTACATTTATATCCCTAATGTAGTTAATTTAAATAGTAAACCATTGTATAATAATTTACTGCGTTTTTATGTCTATTGTCTCATCTCGCAAATTCTTTATCAGTCTCAATGTTATGATGAAATAATCCTTAAAAATAAAAAAAATACCAATACAATGCATTATAATAATTTAAGACTACAAGGGAGTTAGCGGAACAACACCATTTATACTAACATATTTTTTTTTTTTTTTAATAATTTATGTTTATAATTTTAATGAATATCCGTAGTTTGGCGGGTTTTTGTTCCGGATAAAATCAGTCTGGGTGGCAGTCAGTGAAGGAAAAACAATGAAATAGTCGAAACGGTGTATTATTTTGATTCTTAACTAGTATTTTTCTTGCCCCCATTGCTGAAGTAGCACTGATAATGAATGACCCGTGGTCAGACAAAATCATGATTGGTAGTTTTTTTTTTAAACGTTCTTAACTCCAATCGAGGCTTGACATTCATCCCACACGTTGCTATCATACTCCGACAAATCAATTTCAAGGGATTCAGCCAGATTCTAACCGGTACAGCTTCAGACTCAAGGTATCAAGTGTCATATGAACATTCAAATTCTAATATTTTGTCATCCCCATCTTATTACTGATGAATGTTAAAATTATACTCGAAAAACTTCCTCACATTGACAATATTTTGGATTTTCCATCACATTATGGATATATCTAATCGCTCTATTTTTCTTATTCCTAGCTTATACATGAGTTCTTATTTGGTCTAATAATAAGTAATGTCGTTAGTACTAATAACATATCATCAGACGCATAGTATATTGTACAATATTAAAACATAAAGGGATCAGATACAGATTGTGTACAAGCTTCCTAAACATCCCAAGATATTATACCCATAAAGTTTATTTATTTATACAACGATGTGCTATGTAGGAGTGACCAAGCATCAAGAGGTAAGAACCGGAGGATGACAGAAGATTATGGGCCCCCCGTTGCGTCAGATCTCGAACCGTTCGAGAGTGACTCAGCCAATTACAGGATGGTAGATCGCTAACGGTACCCTCTACCTCGCTGGCCTAGTCCCGTTCACTTTCTTCTGCAACCCTTTGTTTTAGCTTTTTCCTTTCAATTGGGCGCTGTGCTCTTGTTAGAGATATTCTCTCATGAATATTCATTCAGGATTTGCTATACTCACTATAGGATTCATTGTTAGGGTTACAACGAAAATGAAGTTGTCTAATTAATAAATAAATGCTAATTATTTAATTTTTTTTTTTTTTTGAAGTGGTCGATGAATAATATAAGGCTCTATAGTAGATTCAGATATCTAATCACCGGTTTTTTTCTTGGACCAAAATTTCTTTAGTTAGGAAAGGCTAAAAAAGGGAAAATACATATAGAAAAATCTCTTTAGCAAAAATATAATAATGATAATATTTGAATATGAAGTATTTAAGAAGTGATCTCAGGCTGACAGAGGGAGCTGGGCACTATGCTGGTTTTCTCGACCCGCCCTCGGTAATTATTTTGAGATGATAGCATTGCAACGAATAAAATGAGAATAATAAATGGTAAGCTCTAAACCGACACGCATGCGCAAGAGAGGTTGACAAAAATAAATCGATGGATTGAACTCGCAAAAACTATGAAGATTTGTTTTTTGACAGTACCCACTAAATGAAGGTTAGAAATAACAACTCATAAAGGCTTAAAATGTCCGAATCTGTTCTGCGTTCTTTCTGTTTTCGTGGACTTTAAAGCTATGGACTTTGACGGTAGTTTTGACAATCAGTGTAATATAATAGCTAGAATACGGTTCTGCCACTTTGATAATGACCGTATTTCAGATCCAAAGCTTTATGAACTAATCAACCCTTACAGTTTGGTCAGATTCACAAAGGCGATTGACCTGTATTAACAGGATAATGGACTACGAACTACTTGAGGCAGCAGAGCTAGGAAACAATTAATAGATTAATAATTTGGATATTATTTTTTGATAAATTCTGAATAATAGGTCAGAAAAATATTTATTTCATATGTCGTGTCGATCTTTAAAAAGAAAAAAACCTTTTCATCCACATGAAATATAGCACCACTGATGCTAGTACTATTTTTTGTTTCTATATATTCGGACTGATATTTTTAGTGTTAAGTCCTGAAACAAATCATATTTCAAGATCATGCTATTTCCTTTCTGCGTGGAGGTACGTCCAACTTCTTACATCACACAAGCACCTTCAATCTGCAAGGACTTTTCCTATTTCTGTCCCAATCGTTAAGAGTACTTACACAGAAAAAAAAATTCGTATCAAAGGTAGCAAATAGTTAAAGAGGCACGTCCGAAACATTCGAATAGGCCAATCTTTTTTCATGTTTTTTTTGTTTGTTTTTTTGCAGTTAATAAATCACCAACGATCTTTTTCTGAGATCAGCTTCCAATTTGTACTCTGTTTTTTTTTTTAAACGAGTAGTGAATTCGAACCAGTTACAAAGTTGAGAATCCAGTTTTCTTTTCTACACCTATCAGCCCATACACGTAGAGCGACCTAAGAATGCAGACCGTTGCAATCATTATACGATGCGGTGAAACCCTAGATGCCCTCTATCAAGGTGTGCCAACCAGACCCACAACAAGCTGAACTATACCGGTCGATTGTGATCTAGTTCTAAGTGACAAATAAAACTGTAATAACGAATCACCTTGCTCTGTCAACTATAGTCGGTATCAGGCTGACCGGATTTTAAGTTTACCTTCATTTACATACATTAAGAAAAAGTATTGCGATCATGAATTTTTTTTAGTTTTTAACGGAAATACGCGTTTGAGGCCTCCTGTGTTTCATATTAAAGACAATTATACGCCCGAGATGTTACAGCAACTTTTTCTTCAAAATTGTAGTAACAAAAGAGGAACTTTATACCATGCATCTTGTACATTTTTACGATTTTCTCGTAGTAATTTTTCTTCAACTCCCTACATCGATGTAATATTTAATCGGCTATAAAACTTTCATTCTGATTAAAATTGTCAGACAGGGCTTGAATGCCAATATTTTAAATTTTCTTCTACTAAAGTACTTTAAATTATGTTTTTTTTTTATTTTTAAATATTTTATTGAGATTTACAACTGTATTTTGTAATACAACAAGTAAATATGTTGGTAATGATAAAATACATAAAAAAAAAACATGAAGAGAAAATGCCCATTGGCATCACTCCACTAGAAGGTCTCGAGACCATCTTCTTTTCAGGAGGATTGTCAGGAATAAAGGAGGAAACAAGGATTGAAACTAGAGGATTAGAGTGGGAGTGGAGTTTGTCATGGAAGGATTGATACCTGGTTCGGGCCAAATCAGCACCATATGAGATGTTAAGGTCTTTATGGATGAGTTTATTTGTGATAAAGTAAGGATTTTTCGAAGGATTTTGGATTGTAAGTATTGAATACGGGAAGAATTTGATGGTTTTGTAGAGCCCCAAAGCTCTACTCCGTAAGTCCAGATAGGCCTTATGATGGTGATATAGATGAGCCTATTGTAGATAAGTAGAAGGTTGGAGCGTCTGTCCAGTAAGTGTTGTAGTAAGCGAAAGCGACGGGCAGTTTCTTGTGTGGGGATTCCATGTTAGACGTTTGTCAAGCAGAAGTCCTAGGTAGCGGATATGTTCAACTGGAACAAGCAGAATATTATTAAAGGAAACTGTAGGGCAGGATTTCATAGGTTTACGACGAAGGGTAAAAGTAATTTGGTGGGATTTGTTGGAATTGATTTTGATTCTCCAATTCTGACATATATATATCTCAAGCTCTCTGATGTGGGATTGAAGAGTTTCAGAGGCAATAGTAGGATCGTTATTGACTGATAACACACAAGTGTCATCAGCATAGGTAGAAAGGAAGGTGTTGGGATGGGTTGGGATATCAGCTGTATAGATTGTGTAGAGGATGGGTCCAAGGATACTACCTTGAGGGATTAAATTATGTTAATTCCAAAAAAACAAAAAAAAAAACATATTATTTTAATAAGATGTAGATTCTTTAAGGTGAATGTCAATTTCTATGAATACAATTGGAGGCTGATTCATACTTTACCACTCTTTTATTTAAAATAAATGCACGACGTTTCGGCTAAAATGCCATCTTCAGGCGCAATGGAACTAATTTATCTAGTGTGAGTAGGTGCTTACAACCAAAAGCCTCATGGCATTTTAGCCGAAACGTCGTGCATTTATTTTAAATAAAAGAGTGGTGAAGTATAAATCAGCCTCCAATTTTATTCATAGAAATTGGCCTTCACCTTAAAGAATCTACACGTTATTAAAATGATATGATTTTTTTTTTTTTTTTTTTGGAATAAACATAATTTAAAGTACTTTAGTAGAAGAAAATTTAAAATATTGCCATTAAAGCCCTGTCTGACAATTTCAATCAGAATAAAAACTATATAGCCGATTAAATATTACATCGATATAGGGAGTTGAAGAAAAATTAGTTACAGCCGTTTGTGAGAAAATCGTAAAAAGGTACAAGATGCATAGTATAAAGTTCCTTTTGTTACCACAATTTTGAAGAAAAAGTTGCTCTAACATCATATCATTTTATTACCATTGATAAAAAAGGATTGATATAGAAGAAGAACGAATTTCATAACTGACTAGAGGAGAAAAAGAGCTAAGATATTTTTTGATATAATTATTGTTTTTTATTTTTAAAATATGGATAGTAATATAGAAGTATGAACAGTAATATATCGTTGGAAAGCTAAAGAAAAAAATATTATCGTAGGTAAAATATTCTAGAAGGTAATGGAAAATAATAAAAAGCCGATATAACTAGCTGACAGTTGTAGATAAGAATATAATAGATTATTTAATAAAACACATGTTTCTATCGAAACTCAATGTAATTAATTCTTACATCGTTTGTCATCTGTAACAGTATTTTAAAATTATTAAATTGATTTTATTTACAATGGAGATAAGTGAATGTCGTGTATTGCGCGCACCAGATTTTTTGATATTGGAACAACAAGCAATATATATTTTTTATAGAGTATGTATAAAAGAATTTAGAAATAATGTGGAAGGAAAATTATTATATAAAATGTTGATATTATCAGTAGCTGCATCGGGATCATTACTTAGGAGCACTGCAGTTACCTCACGTAGCAATTATTCCAGTCTCTCTTTCACAACTCAGAAGCTAGCGGCGAAATATGTTCGACATCTTTTTAATTGGTTAAGGGAAAGGGATGGGCGTGACTGCCCTGATATGTGCCAAGGTGTTTTGAGATGCCAATAAACCCGAACCTTCCATAGGCTACTTAGTTAACTGCTTAGTCCTGAGGAGGAGAGCGGTAAAATTGTAGGATTGTTACAAAAACGTTATTGAAAACTATCCTTCATGAGATGAATCGATTAATAATCATATTCAATCCCTATTCGGCTCAAATTTTTAAATCATGAACATTTTTAATAGACAAAAAACAAATTGCATTCACTTCAAAATTTGAGATTTTGTACTAACGTCATAGGCTTTCCACAATGATCAACGTTAATCAATATTAACATCAACATTGGCTTCAAAGTGGGAGCTGATAGAATATGTCTAACGACAATTATTCTGTTATTAAATAATGTTATAAAAAAAGAAATAAAATAAATATAAAGTTTTTTTTTGTAACTAGTGCGTTAAGAATAGAAAATATATATAGCTTTGAGGGTTAGTTGAAAAAATATGTGATAATACGATCATTACTTGAGTATTTATATCGTTAAAGTATAAATAGGGGATAAGCTACAGCATATTAGCTAGCATAATATGTTTCTATACCTAAGGTCTTGGGTTCAAACCTGCAGGTGGTCCTAGAATTTTTTTTAATGGGTGTAAAAACTCCTAGTTATGCCGTCCTTCGGAGGAGACGTGATCAGGTAATCGTTAAAGATCCCTATCCCAATTAAACCTGGACAGGCAAAATTTAGGTAACATCGTCCGATTAGTCATAGTGGCATAAAGTGACGTTAAATGAATAAACAAACAAAGTATAAATCGTTAGGCAAAATATTTTGAGATTCAGAATAACTGTACCTCTAAAAACCCAGTACATAGAAGTGATACCTAAATAAACATAGAAGTAACACTGTTTCAAATCAAATTGTAAGGGGATGATTATGCCTAGATCGCGTTCAGCCACATTTTTTCACAAATTTTCGGGAATCCTGTTATTAGAGGCTTGGTGTGCTACAGACGGATCTCACTACTCCATTGTTGCATTACGACTGAAATTAATTTTAAAAACTAATTAATAATTATTCTTCAACAGTCGGGAATCGGACTTAGAACCCGGAGAACAATAATCTGGAGACTATTGTAGGTATCTACTGGACCATGCCGCCCCAAATACACACATAACAATATTTAAAAAAAAAACTATACAAACGCTTGCGGTTTATTATTTCTAGTAATGAACTGATGCAATCAACCAAAAATTCCAATTCGGTCTAAAGAAAAGAATTTTTAAATGATAATAATAGGCTTTTTTGTTAACAACGAAGAAAAATACATTGTTTATATTTAAATAACCATTTTGTAATGATGAAACTTCGTATCTCTAAAAAAAATTCACTTTTTCAACTTGAGATATGGTTAGTACCAACAAATAAGTAACTTTTTTTTCACGATTGAGTTTCAAAAGGTGCTATATCCACTATAGGAAATTTTAAAGTAAACGAAAAAATATGTCGTTATTGGACCAATTTACTTGATTTTTTTTTTATTCAAATTTAAAGATTATTGTTTATTGAGTTTTTTTTTTTTTATTTAAAAGAAATTTACAATTGTATTATAGAATAAAATACTGTTAAGTATATTAAGTAAATGTGCTAATAGATCAAGTGGGCGTGATACAGGCCTGTGAAGAAACTACCCAGTGGTAGCACTTCAAAGGTTATTCAGCTAAGTAGGTCTCGAGGCCATCGTCTTTTCAGCCGTCTAGGAAGATGATCAGGAATAGGAGATGAGAGTTTGCGGACCAGTGGGTTGGAATGGACGGGTAATTTGGAATAAAAGGAGAAATATCTAGTTCGGGCAAGATCTGCGACTAGTGGGATATTTAGGTCTTTATGAATTATTTCATTGGTGACAAAGTAAGGGGCGTTTAGGATGTTTCGGAGGATTTTGGATTGCAAGGATTGAATGCGGGAAGAATTAAAAGTTTGGGTGGATCCCCATAAATCAATTCCATATGTCCAAATAGGCCTAATGATGGTAATATAAATTAATTTTTAGTAGTATGTGGAAAGTTTTGATCGTTTGTCCAGTAAGTGTTGTAGTAAGCGGTATCTACGAGATTTTTTTTGTCGTTTCATTATTGAGTTAACTTATTTTTCCAAATAAATGCAGTTTTCTCATGACTTTTTAACAATATAACATGAATAGAATACTTTTTGCAATGAAACGTATGATGAATGAACGAAATGAAATAAAAGAGATATAGCACTTTTTGGAAGAATATAACGCGAGATAACAGTCATCATAACCTTCTTCATAAAACATTACTCATAACTAAAGTCTTCAAGGGATCACTTGTAGCTGGGTGGCTAGCGTAATAGCCTCCCATGCTAAAGGTCACGGGTTCGAACCCGGCAGGTGGTCCTAGGATTTTTTAATGGGAGTAAAAAATCCTTAGTTACGCCGTCCTTCGGAGGGGATGTTAAAAGGTGGTCCCGAGCCTGTGCGATGTCAGGTACTCGTTTAAAGATCCCTATCCTAATAAAACCTGGATAGGCAAAATTAGGACTTCCACTGTAGCATCTTCCGATTAGCCATAGTAGCATAAAGTGAACAACAACAACTAACTTCTTCATCATGATAATTACTAAGTTACCTATTTATTTCCCTATTCTCACTCTGAGAAATATTTTTCCTTGTTGATTAACTAGATTTTATTGTCTATTCTTCATAAAGAAAGCGAATATTCAAAGGACCTTTTATTTATTTTTGTTACTATAATAAGAAAGTGATGTAATGTTAATGTAATTCTGAAATTTGTTTAGAACTTTTACTTATTCTTTCTGTGAATTAAGCAAGTGTATTTATATTATTAATACAGGTAAACAATATGTAAATACTGATAAATAAATAACATTTAAACTTTTATTTTGATCTTTTAACTTTTTCAACAAAAAAAGATTCTATTAGGTTAGCTCAGGTAATGTTTTCTCCTCATATTTAGCAAGGTCAGGGAATTCTAATTCCAACCATTTACTGGATAAAATACCATTACATTATTAAAATGTGAGTTTATAAAAATTGTTATATCAAATTTATGTGGCTGCTAGAAGAAATACCATGAAAAAAAATTAATTTAATTGAGAACCGAAGCGACGTAATTAAGTTGTTTAAAACAGCTTGAAAACTGTTTATTAGGTTAAAACTATTGTTCAAAATAATAGCAGTGATTCAAGACGTACTAAATGAACCAATTAAAATAGAAAATACAATAAAGTAATGGTGATATATTACGGGGTTAGGTGCTTCTGCTGAGCAATAGTAAAAGAAATCCTTTTGGAATGAAATGAAAGGAAGGGTTACAGAGGATATAGTACGTTTTGGAAGGAAATGTTTTTAGTACCTTTTGGAATGAAATTAAATGTGCTGGGCACTTTACTTCTCCATCCTACCATGTCTGATCTTACTTTTTTCCAACACATTTGCTGATTGTCAGACATCTTCTGACAGGTGTAAATAAAGATATAAAGAAAAAAAAATGTGGATTTACCTTGTTTGTTTGTTTATTTATTTAACGTCACTTTATGCTACTATGGCTAATCGGACGATGCTACAGTGGGAGTCCTAAATTTTGCCTATCCAGGTTTTATTAGGATAGGGATCTTTAATATATCTTATAATATTTATCTTATAATATATATCTTATAATTAATATTTTAATTTAGGATATTAGGATCTTTAAAGAGTACCTGACATCGCACAGGCTCGGGACCACCTTTTAACGTCCCCTCCGAAGGACGGCGTAACTAAGGATTTTTTACTCCCATTAAAAAATCCTAGGACCACCTGCGGGTTCGAACCCGTGACCTTTAGCATGGGAGGCTGTTACGCTAGCCACCCAGCTACAAGTGATCCCTGTGGATTTACCTTTTGGAATGAAATGGAATTTTCAAATACGTTTTTAAAGGATTTCTATGTTTCTAGATAAAATGTGGTGACGGATTTAGATAAAACTAAACCATTAGAATACAAATATGTCAAAATATCAATTTCGAAAAAAAAATGTCCTTTAGTATCTTTTGGAAATCAACGTCTCAATTATTGACCGACGGTTATTAGATACTCATGTTTTACTTTCACTTACTATTGTATATAAGAGTATAGTAAGGGAAAGTATTGCGATCGTAAAAATTTTCGAATTCCAGTTTTCAACGGAAATACACGTTTTAGGGTCCCCTGAGTCCAAATAACCAAGTCCCGCAAAAAGGTATGGTAACTCCCGGGCGGAAACGGTAAGTCCTATGAAACTGAAATTTCATATTTAAGACAAATATACGCTCGAGACGCTACAAAACCTTTTTCATCAAAATGAGCTTATAAGAAGAGCCACTTTATACCATGCATTTTGCACCTTTTTTCGATTTTCTCAAAAATGGTTCCGACGATTTTGATCAAACTCGCTATATCGATGTAAAATTTAATGGGCTTTAATATCATGAAGGTTTCATTCTGATTAAAATGGTCTGACAGGACTTAAATGCCGATATTTTAAATTTTCTTTCTCTAAAGTACCTTTAATTTTGTTGATTATATAAAAATAACTATATTATCTTGTAACCACTGATAAAAAAAACAGCTAAATATGCAAGCTGAGCGAATTTGAAAAGCAACTAAAGGGGAAAACTGAAAAAATATTTTTTTAATGCAATGTTTTGTTTTTGAACATAAGAGCAGTAATATACATGTATAATATACTGTTGGAAAGATAAAGATTTTAGAAAAAATATTATCTTATACTCAAGCTTTTTAAAGTTAATAGAGAATGATGAAAATAAGATAAAATTAACTGATTATTTTAGATAACAATATAATAGATTTCTTAATAAAACACATGTTTCTATATAAATTCAATTAAATTAATTCCTTAATAGTTTCACGTACTTTTATCTCTAACTTTATTTGAAAATTCTTTCATTGATTTTAAAAATGGAGGTAAGTTAAAGTCATGTGTTGGCCACACCAGATTTTTTAACTTTGTCAACCAACAAGATATAAAGTGGAATCCAATCACTAAACTTCAGTCTTTTAGAATAAAACTAATAATAACTGTAACATGATTAGCTAATCCAAAGGTTAGATGCTAATACACAACACATTTTGCCTGCACAGATTCTTCCAATTTCAAGCCTCCCAGATCAGACAGCAAAATCCTCCCATCGTCGCTTCGGCATTCTTCTCGGACGCCTCCCAGTCGGTTCAGCGGATACTAAAATTTTCGGAATTCGTTATTTACAGAGCCCAACAACTTTACACGCCCATTTAAGTCGCAGTGATGCTATAAACACTAATATACTTACAGGACACAAGCATGGCATCTCAGCGTTGTTTAACCTTCTTAATTCCTCAGTAACCTCATCTCACTTTGGGCTAAATAGTTGACGTAGCACCTTATTCTCGTAAACCTTAAGGCATTGCTCATCTTTCAAAGTAAGCGCCCACGTTTCATATCCTTATAGAACCGTTGGGAGAATGATTTTATGAACTCCATCCTTTCGCAGTTTCGAATTAAGTAATTTCAATACTAAACAATAACACGCATTTCCTGAGTTTAACCGCGGCTTTATTTCTTCCTGGATTTCATTTTATCTAGTTATCATAGATTTAGAATAAAATAAGGAGATCAAAATTATTGAATCCACGCAATTATAAAGAAAAACTTTATTATTAAGTTTATATTATAATACTCGTGGTTTATTTACGTAAATAACAGCACTTGCTTAGGATAAGGAGGGCATAAATAATTGATAAATTGTAATCAATATGTAAAATAATTCAAACTAAAAAGTCATTAAGATTTGATTCGTAATCCTACGTCATGCTAAGCGGAAATATGTCTTCTTTCGTAACGTATGCATAAGTTAAAAGAAATATTTGATCGCTTCTCCAGTTTGTTACATAATTAAAGTGGACATGTTATCAAGACTCGATACACAGTAATAAATAAGTATAAATTTATTAATAATTTTGATTCATATTTTTCTTCACTCAACTTTTATTTTGTTTCAGCCGAAACCATTTTTAGGGACACCTAACCACGTTATTTTTATATACCAAAAGATAATCAACACACACACACACACACACACACACATATATATATATATATATAATATATATATAGGTTTTATACTGTTCTTCGGTTTCATCAATAAATAAACAATTTTATTTATGCAACAGCGTAAATCTCTTTTATTTTATTTTCATTTTATTTATTTATTTTTTTTATAAAATTTCTATGTTCATCAATTAAACTCAATTGTAAGATATATTCATTGCATGGATTCAACAAAGACCATCTCAGCAGTGCACGGCGCTACTGTTATACATTACCAGCAACACATATTTGTCTAAAATAACATATTACACGGTCACTAAAACGTTCTTAAATAATATAGAAGTGTATATTACAACGAAATATATCAAACCCGCAGGTGGTCCTAGGATTTTTTAATGGGAGTAAAAAATCCTTAGTTATGCCGTCCTTCGGAGGGGACGTTAAAAGGTGGTCCCGAGCCTGTGCGATGTCAGGTACTCGTTAAAGACCCCAATCCTAATAAAACCTGGATAGGCAAAATTTAGGACTCCCACTGAAGCATCGTCCGATTAGCCATAGTAGCATAAAATGATGTTATACAAATAAAAAAACAACGAAATATAATAGCTGATTATAATCTACGTGAAAAGAAATTAAAAATTTGTATTGTTTTTAAGTTTCAAGCCATATATCTTACATTTAGAGCTGGATATAGAGAAGATAATTAAAAACATCATAGTTTTTTAAAAATTCCGTTACTTGATCTTAAAATAAGCTATCACATATCTATAATCTGCAATATCTAGTTATTATATAAACCTGGCTAATACACAAAAAAGTCACTAAGACCGTGTAATATATAATATGCGTTGCGGGGAATGTATGATTATAGTTTCTTACCTGTAATGTTCTATTACTCTCGTTTTCGTTTTGTCTTTTTTTTTATTTCTCCTATATAATTTGTTTTAACTTAATAATTTAAAGGTTATTTATCTAAAATTTCCTAATGAGTTACCTTTTTCTTTAGTCCCTATAAAGCATTACCATGGAAGGAGGAAACACAATATCAGAAAGAAAATATACTTCACAGCAAAAGAAAAAATCTGCACGACTTTCACTTACCTCCATTTTTAAAATCAATGAAAGAATTTTCAAAAATAGTTAGAGATAAAAATACGTGAAACGATTAAGGAATTAATTAAATTGAATTTATATAGAAACATGTGTTTTATTAAAAAATCTATTATATTATTATCTAAAATAATCAGTTAGTTTTATGTTCATTTCATCACTCTATATTAACTTTTAAAAGCTTGTGTATGAGATATTATTTTTCTAAAATCTTTAGCTTTCCAACGGTATATCATACATGTATATTACTGCTCTTATGTTCAAAAACCAAAAATTGCATTAAAAAAATATTTTTTCTGTTTTCTCCTTTAGTTGAGTATCGAATTTATTCAATTTATATATTTACCTGTTTTTCATCAGCATTAACAAGATAATATAGTTATTTTTATTGAATCTACAAAATTAAAGGTACTTTAGGGCATTTAAGCCCTGTCAGACCATTTGAATCCGAATGAAACCTAAATTATATTGAAGCCCATTAAATTTTCCATCGATATAGCGAGTTTAATCAAAATCGACGGAACCATTTTCGAGAAAATCGAAAAAAGGTGCAAAATTTATGGTATAAAGTGCCTCTTATGGTTAGCTTATTTTGATGAAAAAAGTTTTGTCACGTCTCGGGCTTATACACACACACACACACAGACCTTTTTGCGGGACTTGGTTATTTGGACTCAGGGGACTCCGTTGAAAACTGGAATTCGAAAAATTTCACGATCGCAATACTATATATAGTGAGTGAAAGTAAAAAGAATGATTGACACATAAAAGTATGGAACAATACCCTTCAACACATTTCTATTTTTTTAAGAATTCAAAATATACAGTGGCTAATACTACCACTTACATATTATAATAAATACTTGGTTTGCATTTAAACAGAATACCAACAATTAGTTTTAAAAATTCAAATCAAGAGAAAAAACTGTCATTGAAACGAGGGATTTACCCAGATATTACAACGATATGGAACAGATCAAGAAGAAACATCTAATGGAAGTGCCATTCTAAGGACAGGCTGAGTGGGATGTAGGCTGAAGTAGGACCAGGTTCCCTACATGGCCATGTTAGTGATATCTATCGAGATGTGGTCATCCTGTGGGCGCTCAGGGGGGGAACTTAAGTGATATAAGGATTGTCCCCATACAGTGGAGATTTAAATACTTCAAATATGGAAAACAGAGTAAAAATATACAAATTTTTAACTTTATAAAACAATTTTAGGTGCGTAAAACGTCAAGAATGTCGAGAAAAAAACCTCATGTGTTATTTCTACCGCATTTAGATCAAATTGACTGAATTTCTGCACCTATTGGCTTTATTCAGGAAGGATCGTTAATCCATAGAAGTGTTTAGAGAATTTCAGTAAAACTTTCGGCATATTTAAATGTATTTTACGGGTTTTAAAGTTTGCATAACCTTACAGGTAATCCGAATTAATTTAGACTACCAACAATTTTCATGTTAAGTAAATTGATATTAATGGAGAGTTTTTGAGTCTTCAAATGTTTCATTCTATCTCTCAATTGAGTATTTTCATTATTGAATCGTAACGAAAATGCGAAGCTCTTTTATCTGTGCTCAGATGGAAAAATAGTCAGTCACTTTTTCTATAAATGACAGTCTTCACATTGTGGAGTATCCATTCATTTATGTCCAGAATGAGGTTCATTTATTTGTACAAGATACAGTTGATTACTCATAAAATATAAGAGAAACACTTATAAAATATTGTCACCTTCTAAACACAAACTATTCTTTATTCACACGCCAAAATGTTTAAAACTATCATTCCTAGATAAATCGACTTGTATCATTTTGCCATCTGAGCACAGATATATTAATTATTGATTTGATCTTCTGCTCTATAATATGAATCTCTCTCCTCTATCTTTCCTTTCCAATACTTTCCCGTTCTAAATCTACTCTTAAAGGCCTCTTGGGTTAAACCTTCACATGTCTTTCTTGGTCTCTAGCTCAAAATAAGTTTCGTGTAGGATAGTCGCCATTCTGTAGCTGAAGAACGTTCTCAGTAAATTCTTTTTACTTTCACTTACCTATACATGAAATATATAGTAGGGGAATGTATTGCGAACGTGAAAATTTTATAATTCCAGTTTTCAACGGAAATGCACGTTTTAGTACCTGAGTGTGTGTGGTAAGTCCAGCGTGAAAACGAAAACTATGAAACTGAAATTTCATATTTAAGACAGCTATACGTCGAGATATTACAGCAACTTTTTATCAAAATCAGTTAATCCGACGAGCCACGTTATGTGTGTGTGTGTGTGTGTGTGTGTGTGTGTGTGTGTGTGTGTGTGTGGTAACTCCCGGGCGGAAACGGTAAGTCCTATGAAACTAAAATTTCATATTTAAGACAACTATAAGCCCGAGACGTGACAAAACTTTTTTCATCAAAATAAGCTTACCAGAAGAGGCACTTTATACTATGAATTTTGCACCTATTTACGATTTTATCAAAAACGCCTCTAACGATTTTGATGAAACTCGCTATTTCGATGTAAAATTGGAGGGGCTTTGATATAATGTAGGTTTCATTCTGATTGAAATAGTCTGACAGTACTTAAATGTCGATATTTCGAAATTTCTTCCTCTAAAGTATCTTTAATT
Organism: Piezodorus guildinii; assembly: GCA_023052935.1. NCBI lineage: Eukaryota > Metazoa > Arthropoda > Insecta > Hemiptera > Pentatomidae > Piezodorus > Piezodorus guildinii. The sequence continues at coordinate 41,937,611 of CM041292.1, read as the reverse complement.
TTGTATTTTTTATGAAATTGGCCATATCTTCTGATTAGCATTGCTGAAAAACAGGTAAATATATAAGTTGAATGAATTCTATATATCCAGCTGAAGGAGAAAACAGAAAAAAATATTTTTTTAATGCAATGTACAGTTTTTTTACTTAAGAACAGTAACATGTATAATATACCATTGGAATGCCAAATATTTTAGAAAAAATATTATCTCATACATACGATTGTAAAAGTTAACGTAGAGTGATGAAAAGCCGATAAAAAAACTGATTTTCCTGGATAATAATATAATAGATTATTTAATAAAACATATGTTTTTTTTAAATCTGATGTAAATTATCCTTTACCAATTTATTTTTGTTTCTAAATTTGTTTAAAAAGCATTAAATTGGTATAAATAACACGTAAGACTTTTGATAATTCAAGCTGGTCTAAGTCCTGGATGTCCACAGATTGTTTGATTTCTTCACTCGATCACTTCTTACTTGCTCTCTATTATTCTTAAACATCTATCTCCATGATTCTTGTGTTTTTTTTTATTAGAAGTTAAGATTTTCTATAAAAGATGGCAATCAGTAAGAAGGGTATTGTTTTCTTCATCTTCTTAGACACTTTTTCGTGACAATGCCATTCTTGAGATTACAAAGGTTTCATTTATTTTCCCATTCTAGTTATATTCGGTTTGGTATTTAAAATTCAGCATTGACTTTAATCTTATTTTTTGTATATTCATATAACGCCACTTTATGCTACTGTGGCTTTTTGGACGATGTTACAGTGGGAGTCCTAAATTTAGCCTATAGTTTAATAAAGATAGGGATTTTTACCGGGCATCTGACATCACACTTACATTTTACGTCCATCCCGAGGGACGGTATAAATAAAGATCTTTTGATCCCATTAAAAAATCCTAGGGTCACCTGCCTGGTTCAAACCCCAATATGCCACAGGTGACACCATTCTTATATAGTTTAGTCTTAAAACTTGATCCACGTACCCACATTTCCTTCCTTTTCTAAGCCTAAGGTTTCTGTATACGAGGTATTTCATTTAACCATTTCCTTGGCCAAGTCCAGTTATAATTAGAAGTAACCTAAAAAATAACTGTTTGCCAAAATACTTTCTATCCTTGGCTAAAATAATATTTTATTATAATGATGCTAATTTATATAATTAATATTTTATGGCAAATATTTTATATTCATAAAATAATACTACGTGCATTACAGGAAAGGACGGTGCTTACGGTAATACCTTGACCCACTATGGGCGGATGTCTCCTGCAGCCTTGCTGGTTATATCAGATTGCCAATAATGTGCATTTCTTTGTAATGCTTATTTATATTTATATATATATATATATATATATATATATATATATATATATATATATATACAAAAAAACCGATGAATTAGTCATAGTTCAATTTTAAGTAGTAAAGAACAAAACTTAAAGGAACAAAAACCAATTAGAAATCGAAACAGAGCACGCCGCTCAACATTTTAGATTTAAAAATAAACCGTAGATAAAATATTTCTGACAAATACTTGTAGTTTTGCAGCCATTAGACTTAATTTTGTGGCTGAATATATGTGTGTTGAAATAACCTGACTGAATCTATCAATTTTGAAGATATCGAATAGAAACAATATGACAAGCTTCTGCTTTACATTTTTAGTCGTCACAAAACATTACCTGAATAGTAAAGAAAGTGGTTCGATAAATTCTCGAAATTTTTTCTGAAATATTTATCTTTCCAACGGTATATTATGCATCTTCGTTACTCTTGTTATGTTCAAAAACACAAAAAAAAAAAACATTAAAAAAATATGTTTGCTCTTATCTCCTTTAGTCGTATATCGAATTCGTTCAACTTATATATTTACCTGTTTTTTATCAATGATAACAAGATTATATGGTTACTTCTAAAGAATCTATAAAATTAAAGGTACTTTACTGGAAGAAAATTTAAACAAATATATAGAAGCCCTGTCAGAATATATCAATCAGAATGAAACCTAGATCATATTAAAGCCTGTTAAACTTTACATCGATATAGCGAGTTTAATCAAAATCATTAGAGCCGTTTTTGAGTACAAAATGCACTGTATAAAGTAGTTCTTTTGGTTGGCTGATTTTAGTGAAAAGTGGTTGTAACATCTCAGGCATCGACGCTCTTGAAATATGAAATTTCAGTTCTATACTACTTATCGTTTTTCCGCTGGACATACACATATACGGATACACAGACACTCAGATCTGTTTGTGGTACTTGGTTATTTGGACTCTGTGGACAAATAAAACGTATATTTCCCTTAAAAAAAATAGAATTTGAAAATGTTCGCGATCGCAATACTTTCCCTTACTACATGTTTCATATATAGGTAAGTGAAAGTAAAAACGAGACTTTTAGTAAGTTAAAAGTTTGTAAAGGAAAAGAGACTCAGCAACGATTATTTTTTTCTTGTGTAGCTTAGTCATTAATCTACTTACTGTAAAAATGTCGATCATAGTTCTTTTTTTTATCTGAATTTCCAAAAAAGGCTAAAATCCAGTTTTCGCGATATTTGAAGGAAAATATTTCCGAAGGGACTTAAAATTATGAGACTGGTACAGATTACTTCGTAGTCCAGCTCTTTGAATTTTTGCACGGTATGTTTTGAAACATGGGGTCTTGCTGCCGCTCAGTGAGATCATGAGGTACCTATGTATCGAGCTTTTTTACTTTCCCAATGCACTTTAAATGTCTGGAAACGGTAGATGCACTTGCATTTAGTTGTGCTGAGAGTCCTTTAACTGTTTGGTAGGGGTTTCCTTCAACTGTATGTTTGAGGACATCGTTGTCTATTACGGACGGAGGTCTCGGGGCGTTTTCCAAGTCGGTTTCCCCAGCTGAAAACTTAGCAAACCAACGGCAAATGGTCCGTTCATTAACACTCCCTTCCCCAAACGCCTTGCAAATATTTCTAGCGGCCTCAGCTGCTGAATGGCCGAGTTTAAACTCGTACAAAAATATTACTCGAAAATCGCGTGTTTTCATGTTCATATTTGGAGGTATACTAAAAAGTGGGTAATTGATTGGGAAGCTAATGTTTATAATACAAAGGTAGAGGATTATAACTGTTTACTTTAAATATGTAAACATTAGGAAGAAAACAACAGAGACCTGCAAAATCCTTTATGTATTTCAGAAACTATAAAAACGGACATTTCATGTGAAACAACCCAATACATTACACAATTTTTTTTAACTATTAATAATCTATGATAATAATAGCCTTGATTTTTCCATGACGCAAGCTCTCCAGCATATTTTTTCAAAAACATCTGCCGGATTATTTTTGGTTTGTACCAAACAGATGGACTATTAATAATTTGAATAACCTTGACAGTGCTGCATTTAGTAGCGTAGCTATTAATTCTTCTCATACCTAGTTCAAAGAGAGCCAACTAAATTAGATAGACCTCCTCCATTTTGTTTACTTCATATAAAAATATTCTTAACTGGAACTAATCAAATTTACTTGGGATTTCAATGTTTTAAAATAAAAAGTTTAAAAATATGAAACATTTAATATTATATATATCATATCACCCTTATGATAAACAATTTTTTTTTTTTTTTTTTTTTAACAACAATATTTTTTTTATTGAGTAAAATTACAATCTGTCCCAATTTGGACATCAATAGTAATGCTGAAAGATATCATACATACTACATTCATACAATATTTACACGGCATAAAATTACAATAAAATATATACACAATAATGAATCAATACAATAAAGTCAAGAATTCACGATAAACAAATTAACGATAAGCAATGGCACTAGTTGCTCGTCTGTCTAGTTCTGTGTGTTTTAGTGTATCATCGCTGTATTTATCATAATTTGTCTAGTTCTGTGTGTTTTAATGTGAGGGAACTAAAGCTTTGACATAGTTCAATTCATGTTTATCATGGGAGACACCATAAATTTATTCACTTTTACAGTTCTACAGTTAGAAAATTTTTTCACGATATCTTCGAATAGCAGCAGCACCATTTCTATGTACCTTGCCATAAGTTAAAAGCATGTCTGTTTGTTCTGCAAAATTTATGTTTTTATAAGCTTATGAGTTTGTTGTCCAGCTTTAGAGCTGGCTATCTTAGGGTCTTAGAGTGACTTAAGAGTTTCCCTGTTTCAAAACCACCTATTGCGTCCGTTCCAGTGACGAAATGAAGTGTCAAGAAAACATCTGCGAATACCTTATCTGCGTCATACGTTCTTTTTGACCGGCGTGGACGCTCATCAAGCATATCTAGCTCAAGCCTGGTTTAAAATAATGAGATAAATTCGAACCACTATTTAATTTACATTAAATATTGTATTTAAAAAATATATATATACATAACTGGGTATTATGTTGGTTTAATATTTAATATTCTTTTTTAATCCAGTGCTTCATATTTTTAAAAAGTAGTTACCTATACTAAGTTAAAAAGGGCTCACTAATATGAGAGGTGCAATGATCAAATATAATTTCTCACTGCCTCTAAAATTACCCGTAGCATTTTTATAGTATTAAATTAAACGATAAATCAGACTTTAAAAAGAATTACTGTTTCTAGACTTGTACTATTATACTTATTGATAAAACGGAAAGGAAAGTATTGCGATCGTTAAAATTTTCGAAATGTAGTTTTCTCCGGAAATACACGTTTTAGGGTCCCCTGAGTCCAAATGACCAAGTCCTGCAAAAAGGTCTGAGTGTGTGTAGTAAATCTAGCTAAAAACTAAAATTCATGCCAAAATACAATTTCATATTTAATACAAATATAAGCCCGTAATGTTACAGCAACTTTCTCATAAAAATCAGCTTACCAGAAGAACCACTTCATACCATTTTGCAATTTTCTCAAAAAGGGCTCTAATGATTTTGATTAAACTGGCTATATGGATGTAAAATTTAATGGACTCAAATATCATGCATTTCTTACATCTTTATTTCATTTATTTGTATTTATCAATTATAGGTTGTTTTTTTTGTATCTATATTATATTTTATGACTTTATCATTGTTTATATATATATATATATATTATATATTTTGTTGAATGTGGTCTCATATCACTATAGTTCATTTAGAACCAAATTGTAATATATCTCAACAAATGAAAAAAATAAACAAATATCATGTAGGTTTCATTCTGAATTGAAATAGCCTGATGGGGCTTAAATGCCGATGGATTAAATTTTCTTCGTCTAAAATACTTTTGATTTTGTAGATTCTGTAAAAATAACCATATCATCTTGTTATCATTGATAAATATATAATTTAAACGAATTGTATATCCAACTAAAAGAGAAAACTGCAAAAATATTTTTTAATGCAATGTTTTGTTTTTGAACATAAGAAAAGAATATACATGTATTTGGGCCATTCGCAGCAAAACGTACAAACGGGTGTCTTTCTTGAAAATTTCAAAAGTTGAATTTGAATCCTTTTTTTTTGTGCCCCTATATATAAAATCTGATGTGATGCAGCACTCAGCAGAGCTTGATTCGGTGTAATTATCAAAATAATTAATTCCATTATTAATTAATTAAAAATAATAATTATTCCAAAAATCAGAAAGTGAGCTAATGACGATCTAGTGGTGAGCCAATGATGAGTCGGTAAGCCAATGATTTTTGGAATGATCTCCTGAAGGTTTTTGAACGTCTAAAAGGGTTAAGACAGGCCTCGCCCCTTTCATCTGTTAAATATTTTTAAAAATTCGCTTCTATGTACGATCAGCACCCGATTGAGTACGATAAAGTGTGAACCTGAATATTTCTTCATACCAGAGCAGTAGGTTTAAAGGAAAAAAAACATAACACCCGTTTCATCATTGGCGCACCTTTTGTGGGATGCGCTAGTGACGGGTGCGTCAATGACGAATCGAAGGTTTTCCGAAAAGTTTTCTCTCCAAATCAAAGCATCAATATAAAGAAGTACATCAATCTACTCAGTAAGCTGAACCCTATCACGGAAAAAATAGAAAATTAATCAATTAAAAATAACTAGCAAAGGTAGAGTGGGTGCGACAAATGACGGCCAATAAAAATACTCTTACTCAATAGCGTACGTCTTCCCTCCCTGCCACCGTGAAAGATACAGAAGGCAATTATAAACATCTTGGTCGGCTTGCCAAAGGTATAACGGCTTTTGCGAGCCTTTTCCCGCCTTTTTATGGCTTGAAGGGAGATCACGGTCGCGAAAAACCGTTTGGGGTGCGCCAATGACGCAAAATCTTGTACATTTCAGTTTTATTTATTTGAAACGGATATAACCGTTTTCTAAACCTGCAATTCTGTATTTTAAAACTATAGAATGTATGTATGAACGCAATGGACCAAACCAATAAAATCTTTGCAGCAACTTGACTGGGTACCACGTTGAAGTTGGCAAAGTCTGATTTGGACAGGGTGAGCCAATAATGATTTTGCGGACATTTATTCAAAATTTTCATACAGGAATAATTCATTGATTTGAACTCATGAATGTGCACCAAGTAGAGCAGAAAAATGTCAACCAGAAAAGAAAACAAACTTGGAAAATTACCAGTTTCAGTACGAGGGAAATCATTTGGACGGCGTTTGAATGTTTCGTTGAGAATGACCCATAAATTATATATGTATGTAAATATTGTCTTATACACACGTCTGTAAACGTTAATAAAGAGTGATGAAAAGATGATAAAACTAATTGTCGTAGATACAAATATAATATATTATTTAATAAAACACATGTTTTTATTGAAATTCAATTCAATGAATTCTTTAACAATTTATTTTCATCTCTAAATGTATGTAAATCTTTAAGTTGAATTTAACGACGAAATTAAGAGAAAGTCGTGTGTTTCGCGCACCAGTTTTTTTTTTGTGTTTTTTTTTTGTAAAAGTGCCTCCTTATTTCAGACTCTTTCTCAGCATCCTCCTTCAAAACATACTTTTAGTAGGTATACTTGAGCCTCACTAAACTGTCGTTTAAAATTCCAAGTCATGCACTGTTCCAGTTTCTCCCACTCGTAAAATATCATGTTAACAACCGCAACGACAGTTACTGCAGAAAGAGAATAAATAATATTATTTTGTTTTTATCGATATAACATAAAGAAAGTATCCCTATGTTTATTATGGATAAACATAAAAAAATATATTGAAACGCACCACCTGTAAATTAGAGATATAATTACTTAGAAAAATATGGAAATATAATTTAAAAGATGGAATAATAAATAGATAAGCATATATACTTAATGGCATCGGCACTGATTGTGTCGCTCTAAACTAAAAGTTATTATTATATTGTAATAGATTAAAAACTCAATTATTACTTCCTCTTATTTTATACTTTGTATACATAGCTATATATTTGTCTTCAATTATTACTTCTTTAGTAACTTTTATAAATAATAGTAAAATACGAATTAACTAATCTGATTATTGAAAAAGAGTTTTTGGACAACACATTGAAGTTAAGAATATATACATACATTACATACATATATAAATACATATTGAGCAAATATTGCAAAAACTCTTTCAACATAGAGAGTGGTTTCAACCTTTATTTTCTTACAGTTTTTGAAATAAATGAAAATAAATATTTAGGTAAAAATATATTAAATGCAAAATAATTGAGTAAAAATATATGGAAATGAATTTAGATATACCTTGAACGAACTCAACAAATTTATGTTATGGTTCCTACCGCAGATTGTATCAGAACTATCGATTGAACGACCCTATAACCTAAGTTCATTGAATTGAAGTATTAAAATCTCAAACAGCGGGTGAAGGTTGACCAACCACCCTTGCACTGCGCAATCGTCTGTTCTTGAACCCAGAATCACAAGTAAGGTAACATAGTAATGTCTAGGGTATAGAGCTTAATTTAAAAAAAATCTGGTGTGCACAACACGACTTTCACTTACCTTCGTTTTTAAAAGCTAGTCTTTTAGATATAGTTTACTGAGATGAGTTTTTTTTTTCATTAAACAATTTTTATTGAGTTATATTGCAATCTGTCTTAATTACATATAAGGACATTTATAATAGTGATTAAGTACCACATTCATGCAATATATACAAAATAAAAAAAATATAAAATCATGATACAATATATATATGATACAATGATGAATCAATAAAAATATGTACAAACTCTAAAAGTCATTCATACCTGCGTACAATCCTTAAACATATAGCACTTGTTTGGAGAATCTGGCCAATGCTGGAACTCCAATATAAATGTTTACATTAGGTCTCGGGGTCATTGCCGTTTCAACCTTCTACGAGGGATGGTAAAAGGGTGTGTGGAGCTGGATAGGGATTGAGGTGATGGATAAGGTTCTGATGGAATTTGGAGAATTTTGATGAAATAAGGTCTAAAATAAAGGGAACGTAACTTGCGTTTAAAATGTTCAGTTTTACATTAAATTCTCATCAACAGATTTTCAGAATTGGTGGCATCCAGGTTAAAAAGTGATCAAGTGACGTTCCTGCAAAACTGATGTTTGTTGCAGTTTATCTTAGACCCTGAACATTATTTTCAAAATTGTCTTCACAGCAAATTCAAATATTCTACGGTGTCAATTCTCACACATTTTTAGGACTTTGTCCATAAAAAAATGCACAAAAGAGTGCTTGGGTAGGTATTTGGTATTTATTTTATTAGTTGCTGTTAATTATGTCTTCGCCAACCTGTTTCGTGTTCTTCAAATTCAAGAAATTAACATCTTCTGGATTTTTTTGTCTTTATCTGGATATTTCCTGACATTGGATTTATCGATGTATACGTTTTTAAAATTTTGAGTTTACTATTTTTAAATTGGTTACTTATACCGTAGACTTAAATAGAGTTTACTAATATCAATTGAAAACGCTTTAGGTCTTACACTGTAGTTACCTCGGTTTCCTCATAATAAAAAATCATTTTCACTTGTGGAAGAGACTCAGAATAGAACAACTGAAATAAAATTCACTTCCTCCTATCTTCAAACACTAATATCATCGCTAACATTTCAAAGTCTTTTGATCCGATCCTATCCATCGTTTGCGCAACTGTTGATTGATGACCGGAAGTGGACGGTACTGACTACACCCACGTGATCCACAGCTGACTTGATTTATTATACTTCCTTCTAAGGACCACAGCCAACTCGATCGAAGAGTCATCATCGAAGGTCGAATTCTAACAGTCACGGTGGCTTTAGATTAATATTCCCAACTCGTTATTGTGAAATCCTCTAGGAATGACAATGAGAACCACAGATATGAAATAGTTCCGAGAACATCTTTTTAACAATGAGTGATCAAATAAAGCTGTTGTTGAGCATGAGATCATTGCTTCACTTACAACTCCCCACATTATTTGAAACATGTATATCCAGTTCTAGCTTAACATGATAATGTAATAACGTGTCAAAAGTTCTATATATAGACATAACATACCATTGCAGTAAAAATATGTACATATATTTCTTAAGGCAAAATAATTATTTTAAAAAAAATGCAAATTATAGCATAATGGTTTATTATTTCCACAATGGTATATTATGGTATAACTGTTTATAGACCTGTTAATAGGCAATTAACTAATATGAAAAACAATAAGTAATTCAAAGAAAAATGGTATATCACCAATGCTAATTTCAAAATGCTATATCTCTGTTAGTTTTGAATCAATTTCAATCATTCTTTTTGTAGGTAATTTAATTCACTAGTCGGCTGATATCAATATCCAGGAGTTATAATCATCGTTAAATCGCCTAGGATATTTAGTGCCGAAATAAAAAAACTTAGTCCAGTAGCTTAAGCCTTTTTTTTTTTTTTTTTTTTTTTTTGTCGATTTCAAAGGTTCATTATTGAAAATAATAAACCAAAAATATATAATTAACACAAAAGAAAATAAACTCGAATAATAAACTCTTGTTTCTTTTAGCCATGATAAAGGCCCACATTGTAGGCCGAAACTTTAAACTTATTAAAATAGCACTTGTTTTAAATGTGTGTTTCTAATTTATGACCGCACCCCCAACCATCTTCCTCATCTAATAAACTCGAATAGGTAAACAAAATGTAAACGATATATTGCTTGTTTTGTTTTTTTATATATTTTTAATTATACTGTAATTAACTATATGAATTGAAGCTGTCTGAAATAATTGGACTCTCACATTCACACAACATATAGAATATAACTCACACCAATATTGTTAATTGAGACTGTTTCCCACTAGCTATTCGGGTAGTTTATTTAATTAATAGATTTTTACTTTATTGACGATCCCAGGTTCATATCTTAATAAAACATATATATTTTTACATCCGTTTATATATCTAAATCCTCGACAAAATATAAGAATATAATTTAAAAAACTTAGGGCTAGGCGTGCGATTTATGAGGCAAACCTTTTACCAAGAAGATGCATGAAGAGCATCTTATTTAAAAGATTTTACTTCGGGTTACCTGGAACTCTCATGGCTCCTCTTGGTACACCGACTTAAAATGGCCTTATCTTATCTTAAGGCTACTCCTTGTTTTGTTTTTTTGTCTTTTTCTTCCTAGACCTTAGATCCAAAAACCTTCCTACATCCATGTTCTTCTCCATTCATGTACCTCTATTCACTCGCTAAATAAAACAGATATAGATCAGCTTTCTTAATCATATTCTTTTGAAATTTCTTACTCAATTGGTTCAGCAATTCACCCCCAAATTTTTCATTCAAAATACAATTATTCTTTCAACTTTCAGCAAACTCAAACACTGCATTAGTGTGTAAATTATTTATTAGTAAAATAATTATCACTATGATGTAAGTAAAAATAGTGGTTTTGTAAGCCAGATAAATAATTAATTTAAAGTTAAAGTTAAGGAGCATATTCTTGATTCACTCAATCAATCTTAATAAAAACAGAGATTTCGACCCGAAAGTGGGTCTTCATCGTGTTAGGTAGTTATCTTCAGTTTAGACCCTTACATTTGTCTACGAATTTCCTGTCAATTCTATTTGCAGATGTCTTTCTAAGCGGTGAGGAAATTCATTATTAGGAGCTATGTTAAAAAAAAAAATAATTAGCAGCTGAAGCATAGAACAATATATGCGTTCCCCTTAATCATGGACCGCTAACAGATAATTATATTATTATTCCAAAGGGGTAATGGGTGATGAGAAGGTGAGAACTCTTATGCAATTTATAAGAACTATTAAAAATTTTATATTTTCTCTTAGGTGTTTCCGTTTCTACTGGCTTTAAAGAACTTAATACTCCTTTAATAGGTCCTTCCACCTTCTTCTTTGGTGATTTTTACGTGCTGTTACCCCCCGTCTTTCTCTATTTTGTTTATCCATCTGAACTACGTGTTTCGGCTATTGTAAGCTAATTCTTTTAATGTCAGGCAATATTGTTTGTTAGGTTTCAGGAACATAAACTTCTATATCTATATTTCTGTTCTTATGTTCGGAAAAAAAAAGCCAAAATAAATATTTTTGCTTTTTCTACTTTAGTCGGTCATCAAATTCATTCATCTTGTATATTTTGCCGGGTTTTTTAATCAATACTAATAAAATGATATGGTTAATATTTAAGAATCTACAAAATTAAAGTTACTTTAGAGGAAGGAAATTCAAAAAATATTTTAATCAGAATGAAACTATTGGGTTGTTTCACATGAAATTTCCGTTTTTATTATTTCTGAAATACATAAAGGATTTTGCAGGTCTCTGTTTTTTTCTTCCGAATGTTTACATATTTAAAGTAAACAGTTACTAATCCTCTACATTTTTATTATAAACATTAGCTACCCAATCAATTACCCACTTTTTAGTATACCTCCAAATATGAACGCGTTTTTCGAGTAATATTTTAGTACGAGTTTAAACTCGGCCATTCAGCAGCTGAGGCCGCTAGAAATATTTGCAAGGCGTTTGGGGAAGGGAATGTTAATGAGCGACTTGGAAAACTTGCCCGGAGGAAGACCTCCGTCCGTAATAGACAATGATGTCCTCAAACATACAGTAGAAGGAAACCCCTACCAAATAGTTAAACAACTCTCAGCATAACTAAATGCAAGTACATCTACCGTTTCCAGACATTTAAAGTGTATTGGAAAAGTAAAAAAGCTCGATACATGGATACCTCATGACTCACTGGCGGCAGCAAGACCCCGTGTTTCAAAACACACAGTGCAAAAATTGAAAGAACTGGGCTACGAAGTTCTTCCGCACCCACCATATTCTCTCGACTTGTCTCCAACAGATTACCGCCTGTTCAGGAATTTAGACAACTTCGTCAAAGGAAAACTTTTTGAAAATGATGATCAAGTGAAAAGTGCGTTTTCAGATTTTGTTTCACTTCAAAGCTCAGAGTTTTTCAGTTCGGGGATAAAAAAAGTTGGTGTCACGTTGGGAAAAATGTGTAGAAAAAGAAGGTAAATACTTCGAATAAAAATATCTTGTTTTCATATCGTATTTTTAACAAAAAAAACCTTTACCTTGAAAACGGACATTTCACGTGACACAACCCAATATATGATATGATATATGATATAAAAAGCCCATTTAATTTTTTCATCGATTTAGGGAGTTAAATCAAAATGTTATAACCTTTTTGGATCGTAGTACTTACTCTTACTATATATTCCATAGATAAGTTAGTAGATAAGTCGAAAATAAAATCCAATCTGTTGTATTTTTATCGGTCTTATATCAACTTAGTGAACTATTAGTCACCTTTTTCTTCTATAGAACTTCCTTTTACTGATAAAATTTTAATGAGGCGTTTATTTCCTGATTATTTAAAGTCCTAATCCATAATTGCAGTCTTTTGCACTTATGCATTTTTTAACGGATTATGCAAACACTTTCGCGGGTTTTCCTCCAGAGCGGGCAGACTTCCAAAGGCCGACCGCAACGAAGACTTTCCTCAGGGGCTGAAGAGATTTAACGGTCTGAGAGGAGGTCCAGCCATCCGTGGAGCCACCACTATCCAATGAACTTGAAATATTTCAAGAACGGCCGGCTTTCACAGTCGCCAATGTCGCTTATACCGAAAAATCGTCACTTGTCTCATATCGCACTCCTGCGAGAACTGGAATTGGTCACAACCCATTACAGGAGGGAAACCGTTTCAGGCCATTTACTGCTAAAGGAAAAACTTAAACGAGTCTCGCTACAGCTTCCGTTTTCTTTTCTATTTCTTCCGTCTGAAACTTAATAAATTATTTTAATGGAAGTTATACTGAGGCTAATCCCCGGACAGTTTCGTTTGATGGGGAAAAGGGGAGAAGGTTGGGATTTTTTTTTTCACTTACTTATAAATGCAATATAACGTAAGGAAAGGTATAGCGATCGTGAAAATTTCGAATTAGAGTTTTCACCGGAGATACACGTTTTAGGACCAACCGAGTCAAAAGTCCCACGATAAAGGTCGGTGTAGATACATGTACTCGTATGTGCGGTGAATCTACATTAAAAACTCTTTCGAAACAAAACGAAATTTCATATTTATGTTAAGTATATGTCTGAGATGTTACAGTATCTTTTATAACAGAGAACACCAGTATCGATGAACCAGACGTGCCACTTAATACCATGCGTTTTACATCTTTTTATGATTTCCTCAAAACATGTTTTAACGACTAAGCTGGTTAGATTAAAGTTATACAAAATAAGCTTAAATACCACCTAGCTGTTTGTTTGTTTATTTATTTAATGTCCCTTTATGCTGCTGTGGCTAATCGGATGATGCTACAGTGGAAGTCCAAAATTTTGCCTATCCAGGTTTAAATAGGATAGGGATCTTTAACGAATACCTAAAATCGCACAGGCTCGGGACCACCTTTTAACGTCCCCTCCGAAGGACGGTAAAACTAAGGATTTTTTACTGCCATTAAAAAATCCTAGGGCTACCTACCTGCCGGTTTTAATCCGGAGCCTTGAGGATAGGAGGCTGTTATGCGAACCATCATGCTACAGGTAACCCCAGGAAACCACCTAGCTTTTATCTTTATTTAAATAGTTTGACAAGGCATAAAAGCCGATTTAAAAGAAAAATCTATTAAAGTACCTTTTTAAGTAATTTTGTTGATATGAAATAACCAACCATTTTCCGTTGTTTTAACGAAATTGGTAAATACGAAATATCAAAGAATTTGATTACGAACTGAAGGAGAAAACAGCAATAATATTTTAAGTTTAAACATTTTTTAGATTCTATTTATATTATTTTATTTAGATGTATAATATACTGTCTGTAAAACAAAACAAAAAAAAAATAGCACATCCGGCAAACCTTTTTCTTCCATATAAATTATTTCTAGAGAAAATTCTGGTTGTTAAATAAAAAATAACAGAAAGAGGAATAGAACGCTGATAGACGATGAGCGCCGACAAAAACACTTACCTTTTATTTCCTCAAATAAATGTACTTTATTAAAGTAATGAATTTCTTATACAAAAATACTGAATACTAACTCTAGTGAAACAGTTAGTTCACTGATTAGGTTCGTCAAAGAATGTTCTCTGCACCCGGAACTATAAGAAAAAAAAGAAAGAAAGAAAACAAAAATAATAGTAATAATAAAAAAAAATATATAAAAAAAATAAAGAAAGAAAGAAAAAAAATTGGAATAAATTCACTAATTCAGAATGTGTCAACAAAATAATAATAATAGAAAAAAAATAAACAATAAAAAAATAAATTAAAAAAATAGAAGGAAAAATAAATAAATAAAAAGAGTAAAACAAATCTGTTACTACAAATTTATTCGGTGCTAATAACCAAGAGGTTGAGCACCTACTCCAATACCCTAACCCTACTGAATACTAAAAAATGCAAGGGTGAGGGAAGGAGAATGGAAATTTGAAGGTATAGGTATTTCGTTGATGCCAAATAAAAAATAAAAAAAACAACGAAAATTCTGGATAGGAACACCTAAATCAATCATAAGCCATACAAAGTATACTTAATAACCTATTTTAATACCTACCAGTTATAAATACAAAGTTTCATAAAAATCTGTCGAGCCGGATTTCGGAGGAGTACGACTACAAGCAACGTGACAAGAGCTTTTTATATATTAAATGTTGTTTAACATATAAAGTTGTATAAGGTAATGGAGACTGACGAAAAGGAAATAAGGTTAAGATATTGTTGTAGATAATTATTTCCATTATTTAATCTTAAATAATTGTTTCCATTGTAACAATATAATCCTTTATACCACTTAAAGATAAGGGCTCTCGGTTGAAACTGATACATAAAAGCGCCTTAGTTAATTCTTTTTTAGAATATGTAAACATTATTAACCAAGTAAACATGATTGATAAAATAAACAAAAAAAACCTGTACCACTACAACCCATGAAGAGTTTTGGGCTCAGTACATGTAGAGATTCGTACTGTTTCTAGGCCAACAGCCTTGCAATGGGGTGATTCGGCCGAGATCACGCTCAGCCGCTAGGTTTTTCTCCATTTCGGGTACCCACTTTACAGAGGCTGGGTCTGCCCCAGGAGGGTCTCCATATCCCAGGATCGCTCCCGGCTGAAATAACAGAATAAATAATATTCCGTCACAACCCGCATTTGAATCCAGGACCCGGAGCACAGTAGACTAGCGCTCTATCCACTAAACCTCGCCGCTCCTCTGTTTTATGTTAAAAAGGAAAATATCGCAGATTCCAGTTTATTCGCAATTTTAATAAAGCAGTTCATTTGCGTAATTAGATGGAAAATTTCACTTGGAATGCCTGCGACAGTGTCTTAATGAGCGTACCGTGTGTACAAACAAACCTTGTATACGGGATCGTTGACTTAGAAAGTGTAATAATTTCATTGAGTCACGGCCGCCAACTCCGGAGTGCAGTAATCGTTCTGACCTTAGCAGTGACAGCGAAACCCCAGTCAATGTCGTGATTGAATTTCGATAATAAAGTGAAACTTCAAAGGCTCTGACTTTTTTTTTATTATTTTTTTTTTTGGGCAATTTTTGCTGTTCTCATAATCTATTTTAAGGGACAGGTTCTAATTCAAGTTGTATAATGAATAACTTTGCTGTTTATATAATCATTAATTAGATAACAGGATTGCCTAACTACACATCAATAAAATAAAATATATCTAGATGTGCTTATTAAATCATTCAGTCTTGAATTTTTGATTTATGATTTTCAATAATGAACTTTTATCATCGATCAAAAAAAATGATTAAAATAAAAGGACCCTCAATATTTGATGTTTCATGTTTCAAGATACGTAAAATCCAAATATTGATATATTAATATATAGATATTTCCGAAATTTAGCACAGAAATATCAGTGCTATAATGTCTCGAAATTAAGATCAGCCAATTAGTTTCAAAATATCGGACGCTTAAAAATGTATTACGCCTTCAACTCGGTCATTTTTAAAATGGAGAAAACATGAGTTGCACAAAACACACGAATTTCAATAACCTTCCTTCACCTTTATAAAAATAGTTTATGGACGATTAAATAAAGCTGAAGTTGAAAAAGTTGACTTTGAACATTGAGTTTTGATGAAAATATTTATTTTAGATTAAATGATATATATTAATAATAGAATAGTTGCAATAAATGTTCATTACCTAAGATTAATATAGATTTAAATTCCCTAAAACCTCCCAAAAAAAACAAAAAAAAAACTTGAAATCGGTTGGTTAAGAAATATTGGAGATACAGATAGCGGTTTGAACTTGAACTGGCAGTGATTACCAATTTTCCTTGAAAATAAATTGACATTGAGGCTAATTCGTCATTCTTTAGCTCTTTCATAACTTGAAACATATTCATTTAGGTTTATCTTTTCCAAGCCTCTTGAAAAAAACCGTATATAATATGACACCAAGATATAATTATTAGGAAATAATAAACCATTGTGTAATTTTATACGTTGTCCTTTATTTTGGTTTATTATTTTCAATAATGAGCCTTTGTAATAATTTCAAGATACGTATAATCTGAATAGGGAATAAAAACAGAATTCCCAGTCATTCTGTAATATCCGGAAAAATGAGCAAGTAGACAAAGCAGCAGCAGAGGCTCATTCGTTAGTAGAAATAACGCACTCCTATGTCCCACCATTAGAGTTATTTAAACAACTAAAGGCAATAATATGAATGTCAGCAGACCTGGAACATATTGGAGAATATCAAGTTTA
Organism: Piezodorus guildinii; assembly: GCA_023052935.1. Taxonomy (NCBI): domain Eukaryota; kingdom Metazoa; phylum Arthropoda; class Insecta; order Hemiptera; family Pentatomidae; genus Piezodorus; species Piezodorus guildinii. The sequence continues at coordinate 41,920,404 of CM041292.1, read as the reverse complement.
AAGACATTAAATCTACTGTCAGCCCCTGGGCTCTTCCAGAAAATGCCGTCGTGAGGACTGTCCACGGTACAGAAGAGAAATTGAAAAATGTGGAGTGCCTCTGAGGCTTTGAGTGACAGTGAAGAAACTATTAAAAGTACCATTAAATTTATAAAGAATATTCGTTTGTTTCAGCAAATATAACATCTGTTATGTTTTTTTCTTCATTACACAGCTTAACCTAAAATTGTATTTTATTCAATTATTTTTATTCTTTAATTTCTTACTTCTCTGTATTTTATTTTGTATTATTATTTATTTATATTATGATATTAATATTTTATTTTATCTTTTCATTATTATTTATTTATTGTTTCATATTTATCTATTTTATTATTTGTTTTTTAAATGTCTTATTTATTAATTTTAATATCTTATTTAGTATTTACTTTTTTCATTTTTTTCTGTTATCTTTATTGTGGTAAATCTTTTTATTTTATTTTTTTTGTAAAGATGTAAGGGCGATAATAACCATAAGCAGTTTTTTGCTCTTAAAAAAAAAAAAAAAAAAGCGAATAAAAACAAATCCGGTTGTCCGCCGCCCGTGGTTTTTCTCCGAAACTACTGGACTATGTTTTGATTTCGGCACAAAAATACTAGTCCATTTAACGATGATCCTAACACCTAGACGTTAATATCAGCCGATATTATTTATAAAATGGCGGCCAATTAAAAATTGTTTAATTCAATAACCCAGTTTTTTTGAAGATATAAAAAAATGTTTGACGGAAAAAAATAGCGACCTTGGGCTTCAAAGGCTGTTATCCTAGCCACTATACTACTGCTGACCCCCTTTTTTTTTTATTCATTAAACGTTTAAAATACCTAGCAACTTTATATTTAAAAATTCCTCAAGGCCAGCTACAGTTTGGAACTGAATTAACTTTCTAATCGCTAAGTCTAATTTCTAATCAGTGGTTAGTACGACTGATCTTGGGAAAAAGCTGGAATTATTAATGTCTTCAAGAAAGCTTGGTTTGACTCACGAATGTTTTCGAACGCTTCGCGAGTCCCGAAAAATTAGTGAGATCAAAATCGGCCATTATCTAGAAAGTAGACAACCGAATTGCGTTACTTGATAATTATTAAACCGATTGGTTAAGGTATCAAAAATTTCATGGGACCAAAACTTTGAATTCTCTCTTTTCCATCACCAAAATGTTCTCACTAGAGATTCCAGGAATTGATTTGAGAGGTGTGTTTTGAAAAAAAAATTGTCATTAATACTTTTTAAAACGGTTCAAAAGAGATTTTTAAGAAACTTATATTTTTATATGAATAAGACAAAGAGAAACTAAACCAATTAATTTTAGTTTTTGATGTACTGACTAAATTAGTGGGATGTTAATATATAAATATTAATATATATTTTAAAAAGTAGTATTGCACAATGCTTTGAGAAAAGTAATGATTTTCACATTGATATTGAAATATCATTAAAATAAACATATAAATTTACCTACTGATTGCCAAAAAAATGTTAATACCTTTTTTCAAGATCTCCGTGATGGTTTAAATGTTTTCTTCACATAACGGATTTGCAAAGGCAGAAAAAATAAGGATCATTAATTATGGATTAAATCTCAAAAATACAAAAAGACAATAGCAAGTATTATTTTGTATTTAAAAAGGTATGTACATGATCCGGAGTCTTCTTTTCAGTTTTATGTATTTTGTTGTTGTTATTTATCTAGAGCTATTGGTATGTTTAAAGTATGGATAATTTTTTTTTTTCTTATCATAACAATCTTAGGTTTTTAAATAGAAAATGATTTTTTCGGCTGTTAAATAAGAAAAATTAAGATATCTAAACCAGACAATCTAATTATAAAAATGTTCCAATAATGTTATTTCAGACTTCTTTCCATGTTTTTTTTATTTTTTTTATATCTACTCTAAGATACTTTAAAATTATATATATATATATAATATATAAAATATATATAATAATATATATAGGTGCCTCTCCAACTGAGGCTTGCTAAAAACGAAACATGATGTTTAAAACATGTGTCCTTTTTGATTTCCATACTCTTAAGATCGCTGAAAAACTGTGAGTAACGTTTTTAAAATTCAAAATAAAAAATTCCTCCTACCCACCAAAAATTTAAATCTGTCAACACGTTGGAAAGTATTTTCGATGATTTGGTTGCATTTGATTCTTAATTTATTTTTTTTCAGGTTCGGAATTTCAGCACATGTTGATTCCGTTGAAATCGCTGTTTAGAGTTTCATTATCTACTAAATTTGATTATTTTGCAACATTTCAAAAATACAGTATAATAATTTAAACTATAACCATTATCATATATCCATCAGCTACTATGGAACCATGGAGTCAAATAAAAAAAATTCGGACACTTCTACTTTTAATAATCTTAGGTATTGTTTGGTCCTTGATTGGTTGTTTTATTCAATTGTTGTACATTTTTTAAAGAAACAGTGCAATTTATTCAACATTGGTTTAAAATTAAAATAACAACCTCTTTAATCGGGCGCCATTTTGAAACTAAACGGCTGGTATTAATGTCGAGGTGTTAGGATCATCATCGGAGGACTCTTAATTTTTTATCGAATTTAGAAAAAATCGATGCTGCGAATTCGAGAAAAACCGTGAAAGCCCTACAGACGGATTTTGTATTATTCTATATTTGGATCCTCTGTATCTTGAAACTTATAACGACAAATAATGAGAGTAAGGGTTTAATATGTTTCTCCTTGATTGATTTTTGAGGTTCGTTATGGAAAATAATTAACCAAATTCATGTTTATCGCGGATAGCTTAACGCAAGAAACAAATGCACCTTGACTCAATGGAAATAATTTGCCAAGACCGCATTAAGTTAGAGGTGAGGTACTTCCTTGTTGCAGCGCAGGGAGCATTTGAAAGGTACCGTGAGAAGAGCCTTGAGGTACATCAGATACCAAGAGCAAGGGCCACTCCTCTAGGATCAAGGGAAGCTCTGGGTCGGCTCTGAAGGTTCATGGAAATTTAAATTTTAATAATAAATTATACTGGAAAAGTCTAATGGAATCGCGATCTAAAATCACTTAAGGCGATTCTTAAAATGTATTGATTTCACATCAGGATCTAATATTGGCAATATTTTTTCCAACACGCAAACATTGGTCTATGAAGAATAATGTGGTTAAATTGCATTTTGAGGAGAATGGACGTAGATAGACGAATCTTTTTTGAGAGTTTGTAGAGCAAATTTAATTATTTAATGAGAAATAATGAAATCTGCCATATTCTAGTGATGAGTATTACAGTTAAAGAAACCATCCATACCACCAGTACTTAGTAAACATAAATGAAAAATAAATAATGTGTGTGTCGTTGTCTATGTGTGTACATATTTAAATTTGTATCCATCATAATTTGTAATCCATAAAATGCTCTAGCTATGCCAGAATAAAATTTCTTTTCGTTTCAATTCAAAATTCGGTTCCTCACTTCAGCTTTATTAAATTCTAAGGATTCTAAATTATTTTTTAAGCGTATATCAAAGCTGCCAACAAGTTGTTAGTAATGTATTGAAAGTGATAATGACTATTTTAGTTAGTTAAAACAAATATAATCATTTTTTTTTTTTTTTTTTAAACAGAAATCCTACATTATTTCTTTGGAAGAAACTTATAATTAAAAAACTAAATATTCCATTTATTATGATTATTCTCATTCCATTTATTATAATATCCATAAATAAAAAAAAAATGTTTGTTTGTTTTATTTAACGTCCTTTTATGCAACTATCGCTAATCGGACGGTGCTACAGTGGGAGTCCTAATTTTTTCCTATCCAGGTTTTATTAGGATAGAGATCTTTAACCTGAAATCGCACTAGCTCCGAAGGACTGCATAGCTAAGGATTTTTTACTCCCCCCAAAAAAAATCCTAGGACCACCTGCGGGTTTGAACCCGTGACCTTTGGCATAGGAGGCTATTATGCTAGCCACCCAGCTGCAAGTGCTCTCCAAAAAAAATGTTATCATTTATCGTTATCAAATTATCCGTAAACAAATTTTTATAATATATTTAAAAAAATTCAGACATCAGAGAAAAGGTATTCAAATTAATATAATTTTCTGACAAAAATAACAAGATTAATCTGTCACATTCCGACCCACATTATCGAATACATTGTGGGGAAAAAATGAACCTATTTCACTAAAGTTAAGAATTCGTATTGGGTACAATATTGGATTAGTCAGAGGCTACTGTCACTTTCAAATAAATATAATTTGTATAAAACGTTGTAACTGTTATACTTAACAATGATATTACAGTGGTATACAAAATTTTAATGCCTCATATTACATTACTTGAAATAATTATTGATTTAATTTTGAGTAAATCTACACCCAGCTCAATATTATACTCCCCTTGAAGCATTTGGTCCATCCTGCGTGCTGCAACCACCACGAGTTACGAAATATCCTTGTAAACTTTCCAAAAAGCTACAACTCCTCAATCCATTTGGATGAGTTTGCTTTTTAAAAAGCTTTTGTCAATGACTTTTTCAAGCAATGTAATAGTTATAGGTGTAACGCCTTTCAAACATTAGCTTTCAATAGGTTTGCTTGAGGAAAAGGCGTACAGCATTTGAACAATGAGGACGGAGGATAGAATAATGTATTAACAACGAGCACATTCATACTGACAGACGCGACAGGGACGTTTATTTATTTTTTTATTAATAAACAAACAAACTGCTCATGCTAGCTTATAAAACTTCATCGAAATCCGCCGAACATTCTTCAGTTAGATTTTTTTTTTTAACATATTTATTGATATCTAAAACTGTATTAAAAAAATATATCAAGTATATTAATATAGAAAAGTGTCATGAAATACATGTAAAGACACTATCCAGTGGCAGCAATCTGAAATTCGAAAAGTTAAAAAACAAAAAAATCTAAACATCTACAACTCAACTCCGTACATAACCTTAAATCATTTTCTATAAAGAAAAATTGGCAACGAGACAGATATTTAATGCTGAACAAATTTATTTAAAAAAAAGGAAGTAAAGATGCTGTAACCTTAAGTGCCCTGATGTTGACCTGCAATGTGGGTCGAAACGTTAGCAAAGTGATAACATTTTCCACTGATTCTTCACTTCTATTCGTCGCAGCGTGATGTTATATAGCCGAAAGTCTTTCTCGATAAATGGACTATCCAACTCATTCGAACTAGTAGTTTCTGAGATTAGAGCGTTCAAACAAACAAACTCGTCAGCTTTATAATATTAGTATAGATTAACATTATTATTAATTAATTGTATTACTACACTTTTATGCTGCTTTAAGCATACCAATTGGCGTTGAAGAAAAAAACAAGATTATAGTTAAATTACCCGGTAGCCATTAAGTACTCTTATACAAGAGGCTTCTTTAAAATATTTACAACATATTTCCTTTTTTCTTAATTCTTTTAAAGAAACTTTCTATTGTACTAACAAGCAGGAAGATTGTTCCATAACTTTCACTGCAGTTCCTGAGGAGCTCTGCCCGATCTAGGTCAACCAATATTCATTTAATGGAGAACTAATCATTATTATAAATAAAGACAGATTTTAGCGACCATCATCAGACTAAGGACAGCAAAAAGAAATAAATGTAGTTTTAAGATAATGGAAAGCCTTCCAAATATTGATATTTTATACCTAATCTCGAATATTAAAAAAAAACGCAGGTGAATACTAGAAATACACCACAATTAAGGGCAAACATTCAATTCACAACGATCAACTTTTTTTCAAACCAAACAAAGTAAAGGTTTTTTTTTAAATTTATTTATTGATATTTACAACTGTATTGATTAATACATCTAGTAAATTAGCTGTTAGATAAAACATATGAAAAAGACATGAAGAGAAACTGCCCATTGGCGGTACTCCAATAAGTAATCTAAACTAGGTCTCGAAGCCATCTTATTTTCAGACGCCTCGGAGGATTGTCAGGAATGGAAGAGGAAGCTAGGATTGAAACTAGTGGGTTAGAGTGGAGTGGAGTTTGTCCTGGAGGGATTAATATATACCTGGTTCGGGCCAAATCAGCTGCATAAGGAATATTAAGTTAAGTCTATATGGATGAGCTTATTCGTGACAAATTAAGGATCGTTGAGGATTTTTGGAAGGATTTTGGATTGTAAGCATTGAAGACGGGAAGAATTTGATGGTTTAGTTAGTAAGCTCAACTCCGTAAGTCAAGTAGGTCCTATGATGGTCATGTAGATGAGCGTTTTGTAGTTAATTGGAAGGTTAGAGCGTCTGTCTAGTAAGTAATGAAGTAACCGAAAAACGTAAAGTGAACTTAAATAAAAAATTGTGTGTATTCAATACATAGAACACTGGTTCCCAACAAAAAAAATTCGCGGACCCGTTCATACAATCATTTCAATGGAAAGGACCCCTTACTAAATCCTAAATACTAGATACGTATTTAGATTTTTAGTGGGCAACAACATATCATGTACGTACATTGCGTGCGAAATACCTCTTCAGAAACTCTATATTCTAGAAATGGCTTAGTTGGAAAAATAGAAATGAAGAAAAAAGAACCAGGCTCTAAGAGTTTCCTTCTATCCGCGAGACATTGGACAACTAAAGTTCAATATTGAACCTGGAAAGTGGTCCTAGAATTTTTAAGCGGAGTGAAAAATCCTTTATTATGCCGCCCTCCAGAGGGAACGTAACATCGTGGTTCAGAGCTTGTTCTCCATAATGTAGTCCGATAGCCACAGTAGCATAAAATGACGTTAAGTGAATAAAAATGACCTAAAATTTCTTATTTATTTTACCACCCTTCCTTGCATATATGCAACACGGGTTGTGACATCTAGTCACTAGTTATAACAGCAAGTTAACGCTGCCAACCATCTTCTTTAAGGTAGTCCGTCTTGCAATTTGTTAACCTTAAGGAGCACCTCCTCTGTCTCTGCATTCTATTTTTCCTTCTGGTCTTCTCCCGATCCAAAATTGGTCTGGAACCACAGTAGTTTTCCATCCCTATAAAAACTCTTTGTAGTACGGGTAGTTTCCTTTCGTCAGAAAGATTTTAGAAAGATTATATTTCTAACGAGTACTTATATTTTCTTCCAGGAGATGTATATGGTTTTTGATTTCTTAGAAAAACAACTTTTTATTTTTATTTTAGAAGTAATTATTTTAAATGTTTGAGGTGTTGCGATTATGTCATATTTGATTGAATGATAACTTCATTTCATAAATACAGAAGATAGCGTGCAATAGTAAAATAAGTGAAAAAATATAAATTAATACTTAATATAACTAAATACTCTCATTTTGCAATCTTCTAATAAAACATATTTTTCCTCGACTGAGGTTTCAAATTTTATTTTATTTTAAATTGATAAGAAAAGTTAAAAATCAAAAGGATATCTACATGCGTACAATTTTATTCGTCACAAAATATTATTATAATCACAAAAGCTTTCTACAAATAGCTGAATCGGAACTTTTTTGTATCAATATTCAGAAAAATAATTACACTGAAGACAACGGAATCCTAAACGTCGGCGGAGTAAAAATATGTTTTATTAGAAGATTGAGGATAAATGGTGTTTTGGAAGATTTTTTTTCTCACTAATTTTTGTATTTTATAAAAATATACCGTGATAAATATAAATAAATGACATTTTATCTTCACCATAATGAGCAACCGTTGAGTTATACCTTCTAAGCAATGAAGTCTCAAGTTGACAGAACTGAAAATAAATATTTTACTTTTAACCGCTTAAGGATTCTGTTCCAAGACTAAAATAAACAACTCTACTATAAACATTTACCACAAACTTGGTGAGAATAAATATACCTTTAAAAGGTTCAAATGGCGTTGAATTCCGACAGTTAAACGAGAAACCAGCTAAGTCTGACCGAAAAACTTAAAGTAATCCCAGTATTCATAATCATCAATACAGAACACTTCTATCCATCTGTGTTTATAGAGATTAAACACATTACATCATGTTCATTCATTTTCTTCCCACGATTAGCCTTGAAAATCGTAAATATGACATTGTTATTATAAGTACCTTAGCTTCTATGTTGTTGTTTTTTTTTGTTTCTGTGATGAAAAATTATTCAACCTAAATAATAGAATTTTAACTGAACAGTCTCAGAAAATTACTGCGGTGATGCAGCCATGCAACCCTACAAAATCCTAAAACCTTCGATTTTATCCTGTTCCTGACCACCAAGGTAGATTACAGAAGGATACTGGGTGTAATGAATTAAAATAATCCCCTATAATCATTATTTTCTTCATAATGAGGAATTATTTTCATCATTAAGAAAATTTCATTTTAATCGGAAGTAGCTATGGATAACAACAAATACCTTGCAATTACATTTTTTTTATGTATCAACTGCAAGAAATCGAAACAAATAACTAAAAGTCGGCTGATACGATAAAACATAGTCAACTCCAGTAATAAAAAAGTGTCCCACACTTTCTCTTGACATAAAACAGGACCGGTCAAAATTTTGTACGTTACATTTTAAATATCAAAACGCTGAACATTATTACAATATGCTTTATTATTTCCAAATAACTGTTATGACTGATAACGGATATGACTGTTTATATACCTGTTAATAGGTAATTTTGATATTTATTCATTTATTAATAAGGATAAAAAATGATTAATAACAGAAATAATTTTTTTTTTTTGTTTGTTCATTGTGATGTCTTGATTTCGAAAATATTTTTGAGTTTTCTCTATCTTTAATAATAACCTATTTTGGGTGAAATTACATATATTATAATTTGTGACTTAAATATACAGATCAACTTTTTTTTTCTATTTTAAATCATGCTTTACTGATTATAAACTCTTTGTGGATATAATTAGTTGACTGTTGAGAATTACTGAAGGAATTAGTCCGGGTGGCGGTCATTAAATGAAACAACTGAATAGTTTCAACTATTTTATTGTTTGCCAACGTTTCGACCCCCATTGTGGGTCATCATCAGGGCGTCTGGTAGGTGAGTGGAAACCAGTTGATGACCCACAATGGGGGTCGAAACGTTGGCAAACAATAAAATAGTTGAAACTATTCAGTTGTTTCATTTAATGACCGCCACCCGGACTAATTCCTTCAGTGATTATAAACTCTATACAATTTTTTCGGTATCTTCAAAAGTAACTGAGTTATGAGCGTATTTATGCGTAAAATTTCAATTTTTTTTCTTTTATTTCCTTTATAATTATTCGCAGTTTTATGGTTAAAAACCGCTAATAATTTTTTTCTCTATCTTCGAAAATGACGGAGTCACAAGCGTATATAAAGGCAAGATTTAAGTTTGTTGTTGTTTTTTTATCGCGCTTTACTGATTCTAGAGCTCTATACCTATTTTTCTCTATTGTCTAAAATAAACTGAGTTATGAGCTTATTTATGTGTAAAATTTCAATTTGTTTCTTTTATTTTATATAATTATTAGCGTTTTTTTTGGTTAAAAAACATTAATAAGATTTTCTCTATCTTCAAAAAGAACAGAGTTATTGAATGGAATAACTATTAATCGGCCGCCATTTTAAAAATAAGCAGCTGATATCAACCTAGATGTTAGGATCATCGTTGGATACCCTGGTATTTTTATGGTGAATTTCAAAAAAATTGGTCGAGTAGATCGGAGAAATGTGGCGGACGGTGGACAAACGGATTTTTTGTATTCGTTATTCGGTTTCTACTACGCATCTTGAGTTAAGTTTTGAGGGAGGTAATTTTTTTTTTTTTTGGTTTATTTATTTATTTAATCTTCTACTCTTCTACCGCCAACGGTGTGAGCATCATTTTTGGTTTATTACTAAGGTTTATTATTGAAACTATAAAAGGTAGATATTATCTATTTCGTTATCTAAGTTTAGAAGATTATTCTACTACCACAGAAATTTTTTATCACCTATTTCACTACAATATCACAGAACGAGTATCTGATACTGCAAGTATCTGTTTAACCATTTTCAATAACTAATTAATCTAACTATTTCATACTTAATACTAAAACATTACCAATCATGAAATAATATATTTGTGATCCGATTAATTACTTAACTATGCAATATAATACTTATTAAATATTATATCATGACCATATTTTCATCATAATGATGATTTATTTTCATCATGTTTTTCATTCAGAAAATTCCAGCAGGTACATCTAAAAAAAAAGCTTCCAATCACAAATCATCAATGAATCTCATGTATTCATGAATCAAATGTAATAAATCGAAATATATAACCAAAAGTCGGCAGATACTATGCAACATTGTCTACGCCTGTAATAAAAACGTTTCACACACTTTCTCCTGACATAAAAGGACCGGTCAAAATTGTTGACGTTTCATTTAAAATATCAAAGAACTTAGACCAAAAGTGATTTGGTAAAGGTTTTATACATATTAATTTTAGCAATAATAACATGTTACTTTAACATCATACCAGCAAATAATTGGAGTGAAACGTTACGTATTCTCAAAAATTTCAACATATTTCGCTATATTCATGGCCTGTTCTTTTAGTAAATGGCCAACTCATTTTTTAAATAAACTAGAATAATTTTTTTAAAGGCCTTTTAATTTGCATATATTTTCAACAACTTCAATGCTTCATGTGTACGTGTACTTTTTTATTCATACAATATTGAAAATTCTGATTGTATACATATTAAAATCTTTAGCATCTCCATTAAAAACAATTTCAGTTGAAAAATAAATTTAAATTTGGAGTAAACTCCATTCCCATTTAAACACTTTATTTTCAATCCTTCCTTTTTCTCTAATTCCTGATAATCCCCCGAGGTGTCTAAAAAGAAAATGGCGCCGAAACCTACCAGTTTAAAATAGTTTTATAGTACATCCAATGGGTAGCATCTAAGTCTGGTCAATGTCTATTGTCTTTTAGCATATCACTGGTTGTTTTGCCTAATACTGTTGTTAATAATCAATTTTAAAAAATGTGGATAACATTCGAGAAAACGGTGTTATAGCCACTCCCAGAATTCAAATCGTTAGAATAAGCAGGCATTGCTCACATATGATTGGTCTACAAATAGCTAATGATGTCATTGGTGCTTAATAAATAAAACGAAAGAAATCAGGACGATTGTAGGCGTCTTATGATTAGCAATTCAGTTCTTTTTTAAAATTCGTGACATGTTTCGAAACAGAACTTTTCCATGATCCAATTACATCAATGTTCCACATTGCAAAATTGAAAATTCATACAATCAATTTTAACAGAGATCGCCTATTTTTCTCAAAGACAGCACTCATTTGTGAAATATCATTATAAACTATAAGAGTGTATATTCTAAATAACTAAAAACCCATTTCTTTTTTCGTTTATGTTGGAAGCTTTATTGAAACATATCTGAAGACTATACGACATTTTGTAGGTACTTTTTTACCATAAATAACAAACCAAATCAATTGAACCAGTAGTTTATTGTCTAAAAGGTTTGTTTTATTTTTTCATCTGAAATGACTCAAAAATTTTGTTTCAAATATAAAAGTTGTACCAATCCATACCAGTTTACTATTTGAAATAAATAATGCAACATTCAAAGGAATTTTCTGGAATCGATAGATATATAGATCCAATAATTAGTGTAGTTAATATCAGCTTTTCTAAAGGTACCACCCACACTTAAGGGATCATATAAGGAAAACACTGAAAGTGCCAACTTCGCTATTAAACCTGGCTTAGAGATGTTAACTAAATTTTACCGATTTAGAATCCCTCTCCTAAAAAAAAAATATATAAAAAAAAAATACAAAAAAATAAAAAAAAACAATAAAATAAAACAGTAAATAAAGCCAACTGCTGGATTTATTTATTTATAGGAGCAATCACCCATTTTAAAATAATGTAAACATACAAAAATATAGTTATACATTATGCACAAAATATACAAACTTATCACACAATATACTAAATTTACAATTAGAAATATGTTTAAATGTAGACTATATATAATACTACAGACTTAGAATATATAATTATAACGATAGAGTAGTATATACTGTATTTTCCCAGGCTTTATTTTTTACAACGTTTGTCTCGAATAATTCTAAAAAGTAGGTGACATTTTTACTTACACATAAAGAAAATCGCATAAAATATAGAATCGCAGTTTACAAAATAAAATCTTTAATAAACATATCAAATATTTTTATATCGTTGCCTTCAATGACAATTTTTTCCTGTAAAAAGATATTTAATGTCATTAAACGATGTATACATTCAGTAGATCTAAGAATTATTGGAATAGAGTTAAAATATTTAATTATTTATAACAAAGGGTGAAATTGTGTGTGTTGATTCAAATATATACATTTATTTTCTCATACTTTTATGAAGTGAATTTCTAAACCAAACCTCCACTAGAACACAGGAATATTTCTCTCTGCATTAACTCTGATAGAATAGTAACGCCGGGCGGATAATGATCACAAGAAGTAGCTGAATAGACCAGTCGTCAAAATCGCTCTCGAATCACTTTGGTGGCTTATCTGCATATTCTTCGAATCAATATCTCCATTTAGGCTTGAAGGATGGGTGTCATAGCTATTCAAACCGGTTTGATGAATGGAAGAGTACTTAATGAATGAATCAATGTTTATTCATGCTGCTTCATTAATTTGGAGACGTAGGTACCTCAATGCTGCACTCTCTTTAGCATCTGAACTCTCTCAAACATTTGCTACTAGGAAACCAAGGAAGGAAAAAGAAATACATTACTAATGAAATTCTCTCTTTTTTCATAACATTAAAATATAGCGATATATTTGGGTAAATTTATTAATATAAATATTTCAAAAACTCATTTCTTAATAATTAAATCATAGCAATTTAAATAAGAACGGTAATGGAATATATTTCAAGAAACCTCCAACCCCAATAAATCACTATTATTTTATTATTTAGAAAAAAAAAAATATGATTTCATTACCTATTTAGAGTTATTTAGTTATGGTAAAGGGGTAATTGTCTCAATTAATTAGTTGTTTGCACCATCTACCACAATTTTTTAATTTATTTATTGGAATTTACAACTGCATAATATACCATAATCTATTTCGTAAATTAAGGTTCTTCTGATTTAGAAATTTTAGGTCACGTGTTTCACTACGGAACTCTTACAATGTCAGGATTTTCATTCTCAATAAAATTCAATGCTGATTAGATAGCATAAACGTGTTGAAATGGAGAGTTTATAATGGAATAAAGAATGTCCTAAATAATTCTTCCTTAGAAACAAAACTTTGCAAATCGTTAAATATAAATTTTTAACTCGACCAGTTACTTATCTATCCAATATAATACTTATTAGTTATTCCTTCCAAATTCTCTATATTCCATTAGAACTTTATTCACCATCTCAACCATCCACCACAATCCCCAAAAAATCACCATCCATCCTTACAACCATTCTCTAAGAATCACAAGAATCAAGGATTTTTAGCATTGTACAAAGAATATGATCACATAGCCCACATTCATACAATAGGATCACATGTCCACGTTCATTATATATATATAATATATATATATAATATTTACTTATATAAAATATTTACAAGTACATATAGATACAAATAGGTTTTCTTACATGATTTCAGGTATCCTTTTATCATGATAATAGAGTATCAATCATCGTTCGATTTGCCTAATGATAATGCAATGTTTTGCTTAAGACAGTAGGAAAAATAACACGTTCATTATACAAATCAACCAATGTCAGATAATTTGTTTCATAGCGCATCTATTCATTCCTTCAATTATGATTCAGTTTTAATCATAATATTTGGGGATCATATGTGGTGTTGTAGCTAGCATAACAGCCCTCCATGCACAAAGTAGCTGGTTTAAACTTAGCAGGATGTCCAAGGGTTATACCATCCTTCGGAGGAGACATAAAAAGGTATTCCATAGTATGAGCGATGTCGTTAAAGATATCTCAATAAACATAAAAAAGGCAAAATTTAGGACCCCCACTGCTACATCGTCCGATTAGCCACAAAAGCATGAATTGAACAACGAACAAACAATCAAACTTACAAAATAAATTCAGGTATTGTAATAGTTTTTAGATTGAAAGGTTTATAAGTTGTATTTTTAAAACAGCAAAATAAATAAACAAGATGTTCCAATCAAGTTAAGAACTCTATTAATTGTGACGTGGTCTCATACCTTCAACAGTAATGCAGTGATTAAAGCTCGTCGTTCCCTTTCACACTCGACATATTGAACATTCAACTGAAGAATATAATTTATGACTATGTAATCACATCATTAGAAGTGGTTAAAAGGCACTAAGAATAATAAATATTTTAATGCAATATCTTTGGTAATGTTTTCTTTTAGTTTATCCGAAATCTTTATGGAAGACCTTTAGCGACATGACGAACCTAGCAACCTAGAATAAACACATATAAATGCTAAGAGTAACCTCGATCTGGCTCCAAGATAAAGGCCCACAAGAGCATTGTATTGGATGACACTGCACCCACGGGTCGCCTACTTCTAGCTGACGGGTCCCTACATTCCGGGAACTATGTGGGTCTCGGTGACCGCCAAGGATCCACCGCTTAGGAATACATTATTCATAGCTGAATAATTTAGAAATATTTACCGCACACAATTCTGTCCTCTTTTAATTATTGTTATTTATTAAATGACTCTATAAAGTAGCCTTTCTTTATTGTCTACTACTAATATTTCATAAATCTCTTTGGTTATTTGTCTTTTATTGACTACCTTCAACATGTTTATTATTTTTCTTTAAGAATATTTTCAATGGTTCATTAATTTTATAAAAGCGTTAATGTCTCCAATTTTCTGTTACAGGGATGGAGTGACAGACAGGCGTGTGCGAAGATAGGAGGTTGGGACACAGCACCCAACACACAGTACCACATCCAAACAGACGAGGGTCCAGAGAGATTTTTCAGGTACCAGACCATCAGTGGTCAGTACCGCAAGGAGAAGAGGCTCGAGGACGGTAGCGTGGTTGGTACCTACGGCTGGGTGGACGCCAACGGGTTCCTCCGACTGAGGGACTACATCGCCGACGACAAGGGCTACAGGATAGTGAGGACCAAGATGGTGCGGGTCGGCCAAGAGCCATCCACAACTACGACGACGACCACTCCTCGCCCGCCACCTATCGCTCTCAGTGACTACCTCAAAGAGAAACAGAACGAAGATTATAGAGCACCGGGTGTTGAGATAGTTCCTAACGGATACCCAAGTTCAACTCCATCTCCAGTAAACACCTACATTCAGCCAACGACGTATCGGCCATACCTTTACAACTTAAACTCATTAGACCAGAAGCCTTACGAGAGCCAACAACAGCTGGTTCAACAGCAGGTTCTTGCCGTCCAACAACAGGTACAAGCTGCTCAACAACAACAGTATCAGACCACCCAACAACAACAGCTTCAGGCGGCCCAACAACAACAGCTCCAGGACGCCCAACGACAACAGCTGCAGATCGCTAGACAACAACAGGCACAGCCGTCCCAACAACAGGAAGTGCCATACGACGGAGTCTCCTTCACTCAGAACGGCTTCAGGTACTACTTGCCCCGCCACTACCACGAAGAGGAGACCGCTGGGGATAGGAGAGCAGGAAGCTTCGGTTACATCGATCCTTTTGGCATCCGAAGGGTTATCTACTATAACACAGATCCTTCTTCAGGATTCGTCCACAGGAAGAATAACAGATATGTTGGTTTCAAATGCCTCGCCATACGATCCGAGATTTTGATTCTTAGTGAGAAATGGGGTTTTGGAAAAGTTCCAAAAAAGCTAAACCGGTGTCAACTTGTTCCATAACGTTCGTTCCAAAATGAACAGAAACAGATAGGACTTTGGTTTTAGCTTTAAATTTGTGATAGCTTGTAACAGTGTTAAATGTTAAGTGGATTTCTTATTTTAAATCAACTCGAATATTCAATAGAGCATAGCTCAATTAATAAAATTTTCTTGAATTAATTTTAAACAAAAACAAGACATAGTACGCTATGACTAGACTTGACAAGGCAACTGTATTAGCACAGTTGAAGCTGCTTGTAAGGCTATTCTGAAAATCATAATTATTTATAGAAAATGCTTAATAGAGATTTAGTATGCTGAAGTAAAACAAGGAGGCAATATATTTAGTTCGATAAGAAATCCGCTCCGATTCTTCTCATAATCGAATCTTGCTAATAAAAGTAAGACATAAGACGTTTAAGGTGACACCTCCTAGTCTATGTAACAAATTAACAATTAGTAGTTATTTATATTATTATTAGAATTTACTTGAGAACAGATTCATCTATAAAAAAAAAAGTGTGTACATAGTCTAATAGATCTACACTTAGGCTAATACTCCCATAGTGAAGGTGCCATAGAGGCATTGACAATGAAGGCACATTGAGAAAATGAGCCCTGGTTTCAATGCCTCAATCCCTTATTTATTTACGTGTAAGATTATAATTATATATATCTTGGATCAAAACAGAATCTATGACATAGTGCATGTTATATTGTAACAAATCCATGTGAAAATGTTCAATTATTTAATTCATAAAACAAAAAAATTAAAGAATAATTATGTATAACTTTGGAATAACGCAAGGATTTAATTTTATATTAAGAATAAGCTCTAAATAGGAGTAAAACATCCATACACTACAAGCTTCGTGAAAAAAGTATTTTACGTGTTACGTTTAATTTAAATTGAATTTAGTTCAACTTACTTTATTCTCATTGCCTATCCTGAAAATAAAATTTTCAGAAATAAAAAAGAATCATATTTTGAATTATTTCATACAAAGTGAGTTCAATGTGACTATATCTCTCGATTCATTGAGAGGAACATTCTCTGTACATATCTCATTAAAAGGTCTCATATAGAAAATAACTGTAATTTACAACAACAAAAAAATTAAATAAATTATAATACAAATGTTTTATTTACAAACTACTACCCTGAAACTATCATCAAAATGACTTGGGGACATTGGAATTGGAAGAAATATTATGCACCCGTCTTTTATTACCTTTCGGATAAATTTTGGTTTGGAGTGAATCCTTATCCTGGTAAAGCTTATTAAATTAGAAAATGAGATGGAGTTTCTTTTGTATAAGGTAAATATTAAAAACAGTCGAAACGTAAGTGGAGAGATATTACCTTATTGTTGTGAATAAGTTATTCACATCAAGTCATTGTTGTGATCTCTCTCGTTCAATCGCCCTGAAGATCGCCTAAAATTTAGGCCAAAACGTTGAACAATAAATCAAATTTCTACTTATTTGGCGTTTTGATGACTGCACCCCGAATCACATACACTTCTCCAAAATAGTCATCATATTTAAAAAAAAAAATTTAAAACCCATAAATTCAAGTCAATCAAAAAGTTTCACAATGTTTTGGGTTTATTATTACCCAAGATACGTATAACCCGAACTAGCAGAGATATAGCGGTTTGAAATTAGCAGTGGTGATATACCATTTCCCTTTGAATTGTTTATTTCGTTTCATATTAGTTAATTTTCTATTAATAGCCACATAAACAGTTATATCCTAATATAGTTATTTGGAAATAATAAAATATTTCGTTTTATTTTGAAAAGGAACCCAATAAGATATAAATGCAAGAGGATTATAGGAGTTTATGCTGAGATAGATTGTGAATTCCCCTAAACTGTTAAATTCTTTTTTCAATCATTATTGAACAACTGGAAGATGATTTGAGAAGATGAGTTTCATATCCAATAGGTAAGAATAACAAAAGGAGACCATATATCTTTTTGTCGCACGTCAAGTAATGGAGTCGTTTAAAATTAAAGTGTCCATGCATTATCACTTTTTATGCAAATTTATCTCCTAAACATAAAGTGCAGACCATGTAATACTCCTATTCTAATAAATATAGTCATTAATGTCACGAGATGTAGTACCTATTATAATCCTTTTGGTTTCTTTGATGTTGGAAATTTTGAGTTCTGATAGCCTACGATAGAATTCAGAATCTTCCTCATAATTTGGTCCAAAGACCGATCTAAAAGAAAGCAGACCCAAGTTCCTAGAGGCCTCCCAGTTCTGGACGCACTAGCGACCTTAGGATGACCTAGCTGCCGCCCGTGGGTTGAATGACAAATCTAGACTTGGGGATGACTGCGCCCGATCAACAGTCCGTTGTCGTCAGCTTTATAACTGAATCCATTGTACACTTGTGTACTGCTGGCCTTGGATTTCTTCCTAATCTATAAATAGTATTTATATACACAATATAGGGATAAGACCTCAAAAAGCCCATAATTTTAATACACAAATATTATATATATATATATGTGTGTGTGTGTGTGTGTGTGTGTGTGTGTGTGTGTGTGTGTGCAGTAGAAATTATCATCTTGCAACAACCTATAATATATCTATATTACTAATTTTATAAGATTTTTTTTTTAATCTGGAGTATATACATATTACAATATTCCTGTTCCAACCACTGTTCATGAAAAACCAGTCAGCTGTAGATCAAAAACCTTTCAGCTACTTATAATTGACATAACCACTTTTAGCCCTGTTCAATAGAGGTAAAATTCAAGATTTGCGGGAATTAATACGAGCAAAGCTGGATATTGTTTTAATACCTTTCAATGGTTCTTAATACAAGTAAACTTTGCACCATCGCAGGAGTTGAGCTTAACTTTTGTCATTCGAAAAACCTAGATTTTTCCACTAAATATATAAAACGGTGCCTAAAATTTAATGTTCTATAACTTTCATTCTGTCTTTTTCAATTCGTATAGAATAAGGCTACAATGTTACAATTGTCTGTTTGTGACCAACTGGGATTTTCAAACAGGTTGGAAAAATTTAACTATTTCCAAACAATGAGTATGGTGATACCACTGTATATATTACTGGACCTAATTTAAAGACTAAGGTGGTTTTGAAAAAGGAATTTTCCTTTATTTTGGAAACAAAGATATTATCTATAGGTGGCACCGTTGTTGATTTGATAGTGAAAATTCAAGATTTTTCGGTTGCCAAAAGTTAAGATCGCCACCTGCGATAGCGCAAACTCATTTTACTTGTATTACAAATTTTCTAACCTTACTGGGCTATTTGGGTATATATCAATCAAAGAAAGTGTAGGGGCTAGGGTAAGATAGAACGATATTTAATGGTTTATTTAGGATTCTGTTATTTCGCGTTCACTCGGTTTGAATTTTTTATTTCAATTAGATTTGAAGTAATTATTTGTACATTATTCCCTATTTATATTTCCTTGTTTTATACATTATAAAAGAATCTTGAACAGTTTTACCTTTATCTGTTTTCTTCATTTAAATCAATATGCCGTTCTTCCTCCGATCCATTACAAATACATCGACATGGCCATCGATACAGCTTGGAGGCTCGGGTCAGCGAACGTTGCCCACTCAATGCCGACCCACACAGACCTAAAACTGATTTTATCCACGCAGTTTTTTTTTTTTTTTTTTTCTTTTTAGCACACCCTTATAGGGATCAAGGTCTGGCCACGCCCTCACTACTGTCGTCTCGGTTTATCAAAGATCGTAGGCGATGCATACGCCAAAATGTGAAGAAACGGTAGTCTCGCCTATGATAAAAAAAAAAAAAAATTTTAAAAGGGGATTTAAATTAAATTAGTCAACCACTTTTACCATAACCTACACAAGATTCGTTCATAATAACCTCTCATAATTATTATTAAACCAACTGAGATATACCAACCCCTTGTAATGGGATGTATATACATTTTTTTTTAAATAATAAAAATACGATCATTTTTAAACTAAATATTTGTATAATTATTCCTTTGATATAAAATATAATTAATACTCAAAGTATAGAACCATTCCTATATCTAGAAACCACTCTGATATCATTCATTTGAATGGCTGTCAAAGAACTTTTGGACCGCAATTTCAACTTCCGAAAAATCATCAAATTGTTTACCATAAATAAAATCGGCAATGGACCGAGACAAGTAGTATTCCGATGACGCGAAGACTACTGGACTATAAAGTGGATGAGGTACGACTTCGAACACGTGAGGTTCTTTAAACTTTTCTTTGGTCCGATGAGAAGAACATTATCTTGTTGGAATAAAATGCATTTTAGGGTAATAAAAGCAGGATAACTTCCTAATTAACCCCTCTCGGCAATCAGAAAAGCAGTTTTGCCGCGATCTAGCCATTGCTCACGGGTATCGTATTTCGCCAGTAAACCCACTTCTCATCAAATATGAAATATCTTCGTGTAAAATCTCAGGTCAGGTTTTTCAATACATTTTCACCAATTTCAAACCTTTCAGCAGATTGCTGAGGAGTAAGTAACAGAGGGACCAGTCTACTTTTTCACCTTCCCCATTTGAAATCAGATGGCGACTAACAGTATCTTTCGACACACCACATTCCTGATAGTTCACGATCCACAGCTTCCAGCAGAAACTTATCAATATCCATTAATGGCTCTCCTCTAGCTCTTCTTCCTTCTCAATATCAGATCTACTGCAAAATTTTTCATACCTACGCCGCACAGTTTGCTTGTCAAAGACACCTTTTTCTCTCATACTTTATAATTTGAACGTGTTGCTTCAGTAGCTGTGAACATTTTTTCCAGTAATGCCTTAAAATTAGGAGATATTCGCAGGAGATAGTCATGTTTCCTCTTTCTGTTCAAGTGAATTATTTTTTGGTTAAAGTCCGATATAAATAAGGTCCGAGGTTTTTTTGTTTTTTTTTAAGAAACTAAATGGGACCAAACAACCTCAGAATTTATACTTACTAACTTCTATATAGGTTGTTAGGTATTAAATAGGATTAAAATATCTAGTCCTTTGAAATCTTGTAATTGACAAAAAAGGTCATTTATATATATAATGGATATTATTTTAGGAGAAAATGAGACATAAAATGCTGAGAATCACTGAATAATTATTTCTAACAATGGACTTTCTATTCAATGTTTCGGATCAGACATCGCAGTCGTGACTACCATGAATATCGAACTGAGGGCTATCAATCTGAGAATGGGAACGTTCTCACAGTTAAGGGCTAAGCGAAAGTAAGTGGATTAAAGCCCGACGGGAACGGAATAGCTGAAGGCCTAGGTGTAGGTGTAGGGAGTGGGAATATGGAGGAGTGGGTCACCCTGATCCTCGCTAGAAGTGTAGAACTAGAGGGCATATCGGAGTTCTACCATAAAAGGATTCAATTGAACAGAGAGAGGAAGCATGATTGTCTCCTGCGAATTTCTCGTAATTTTAAGGCATTTCTGGAAAAAAATGTTCTCAACCACAGAAGATACGCATTCAAATTATAAAATATGAAGAGAAAGGTGTCCTTGACAAGCACACTATGGGGCGTTAGTTTGAAAATTTTTGCAGTGAATGTGATGTTGAAAAGGAAGAAGAGCTACGGG
The DNA here is from genome assembly GCA_023052935.1 of Piezodorus guildinii. Taxonomy (NCBI): domain Eukaryota; kingdom Metazoa; phylum Arthropoda; class Insecta; order Hemiptera; family Pentatomidae; genus Piezodorus; species Piezodorus guildinii. The sequence goes on along the minus strand of CM041292.1, from coordinate 41,898,885 downwards.
GAACCATTAATGGATATTGGTAAGTTTCTACAGGTATAAGTAATAATTATATTGATAAGTAATTCCGAACTACCCAGAATTGTGGTGTGTCGAAAGATACTGCTAGTCGCTACCTTATCTCAATGGGGAAGATGAAAAAAAGCATTAGACTATTCCCTCACGAATCTACTAAAAGGTTATTAATTGGTGAAAATTTATTGAAAAGCCTCCTGATAAGAGATTTTAAAGGTAGATTGTCATATTTGCTGAAAAGTGGGCTTACTTACGAAATACAATACCCGTGAGAAATGGCTACTATTGGGTTGTGTCACATGAAATGTCTGTTTTCAAGGTAAAGGATTTTTATTAAAAATACGATATGAAAACAAGATAATTTTATTCCAAGTATTTACCTTCTTTTTCTACATATTTTTCCCAACGTGACACCAACTTTTTTATCCCCGAACTGAAAAACTCGGAGCTTTGAAATGAAACAAAATCTGAAAACGCAAATTCCTCTATCTAAATTCCTGAACAGGTGGTAATCTGTTGGAGACAAGTCGGGAGAATATGGTGGGTGCGGAAGAACTTCGTAGTCCAGTTCTTTCAATTTTTGCAGGGTATGTTTTGAAACATGGGGTCTTGCTGCCGCTCAGTGAGATCATGAGGTACCGAGCTTTTTTAATGTATCGAGCTTTTTTACTTTCCCAATACACTTTAAATGTCTGGAAACGGTAGATGCACTTGCATTTAGTTGTGCTGAGAGTCATTTAACTGTTTGGTAGGGGTTTCCTTCAACTTCATGTTTAAGGACTTCGTTGTCTATTACTACGTTGGAAGACGGAGGTCTTCCTCGGGCCATGTTTTCCAAGTCGGTATCCCAAGCTGAAAACTTAGCAAACCAACGGCGAATGGTCCGTTCATTAACACTCCCTTTTCCGAACGCCTTGCAAATATCTCTAGCGGCCTCAACTGCTGAATGGTCGAGTTTAAACTCGTACAAAGATATTACTCGAAAATCGGGTGTTTCCATGTTCATACTTGGAGGTATACTAAAAAGTGGGTAATTGATTGGGAAACTAATGTTTATAATACAAAGGTAGAGGATTAGTAACTGTTTACTTTAAATATGTAAACATTCGGAAGAAAACAACAGAGACCTGCAAAATCCTTTATGTATTTCAGAAACTATAAAAACGGACATTTCATGTGAAACAACCCAATAGATCTATATCAATTTATACATATCAACTCATCACTTAGCTAGGAAACAAATAATATTTCAAATTCATACTATTCAAGTAAATAACCAGGTTGAAATTCACACCAAAAGATGTAAACAAACAACAATTAACACTCAGGAGCAACTCTTTCAATACAAAAGGTTGCCATTCCAGGAAGAACCCTCTGGAGAAGAACTACTGACTGAGTTCTCAAAGAAATAAAAGCTCCTCCAACAAATATCTAACTGCCTCCAAGGATATAATATTACTAACAAAAATGAAAGTGAATTCTTTAAGATTGGAATAACCTACTGTTTCAAAATCAGCAATAAAGATAAAGCAGTTGAAGAAAAGTAGTTGCAGTTTTAAATGCCAAAATACTCGTAACAGTTCAATATTTTTTTGGGATTGGTAAACTTTTATGGCACATAATGACATATATTTATAATCTTCATAGTAAATTAAATAAGTTTGGTTTGAATGCAGAGCAATAGCTTTTGGCCATTCATGGCTAGAAATAAAAGAAGTCCATTTTGATGCGAATAAAGGGTTGCTTGGCCTCTGGTACTAGTCCATATGAGTTGGGTTCTTTTCTTTCACATAAGATTTAGGAACAGCAAAACCTCATCACGAACATAAATGAGGTATATCCAGATTGATAAGGGGGCTTTTGCAATAGTTTTCTAAGGTACATAGGTTATACCCATATCTTTATAGAACAAGATCTAGACTGTCGCGAGTTACAGAAAATTAAATTTTACTTTTTCCTTTATAGGGGTTTAATCATATAAAATTTAATTTATAAAATGTTTAAAAAAAGTCATAGAATCATGCCAAAACTGGTGTTTTTTCAAGATGACTGTACACACACACAAACACGCACTCACACATTTATATATACACACATATGAAGCTTTTAATCGTATTCCCATAACTAAGAGGAAATGACATCTATGAGTAGACCGCAGCCTTGTTGAGCCATAACATTCTCTCAATGGTGTAAGAGTCAATAAAAACCAACAGATGTCAGAGATTTGTATTTAAAATTATTTAAGTATAGAAGAACTTTGGCTTGTAATAATTTATTTAATACATCACAAAGATATGTCTTCTCACCTGTAAACTAGACATGAGGAAAATAAATAACAATACTCTGGGTAAAAAAATAAAAGGCTCATTACACCCCAATAAAAGAAATAAAACAAAGTAAAAGAAAAATAAACTACAAAGATTGGAAGGGTAATGTGAGAAATAGTATACTCCTGCAAGAATGATCTCATATACATACAATTAAATTAAATAACTATACACAAATATAAATTTAAAAAAATAAAAAAGTACTTTTAAATTAATTAAAAAAAAAAAAGGAGGAAAAAGTTTACAAGATCAAAAAGAGTTAAACAAAAATATATATTTATAAGACAAAACAAATAAAAAATAATACTGTTAAGAAATAATGATAACTGAAGAAAAGATACAAGATAGGTATATAAAGAGAAAATAATATAAACTTATCTTGGCTAAAAAGATCAGGGGGGCCGTGCCTTTGACTCGTGCAGCGGCTGAAACAACAGGGTAATTCTATATAAATGTCAGTCTAACTCACCATCATAGAGAACTTGATAGTGCCCACAGTCTTCTGTCATACAGTAGAACTCTAGGAGAGAAGAAACTTTGGGGGTTATCTATAACAAATCTGTATCAAGAATCCTTAAGAAAATACATTCTCAAACTAAGATGACCACTAAGACTTCCTAATAGCTAATGAATACGGGAATCACCTGAAGACAAAGACTATTGATCCACTTATTCTCTTCCAAAAGATGAGCATGCTTGAAAAATTAATCAAACATTATGTAAGAGGAAAATTACTGTAGACAGGACTGAAAAGCAAAGCCGCTATATTCTGCTATAATAATCACTTTTATCAATGTTTATATTAAATTCTGATATGAGGGACAGTCGTCTAGTGATCATGAGGAACACAAAAAGCTATGGGAGGACTCTACAAAGTACTTTCAGAATACAGACAGACAGTCTTTATGAGCCCCTCACCAGGACAGTTCAAGCATACCTCCTTACATCCCCACGAAATACCTCACATGGTTAAAAATCCAATAGATGAAAACCCTACAAATCCTCAAACTGCACTTCATAGCTTTCACGGCCTTGACAACTAGAGCAACCTCAGCCAACACATTCATTTGAGGCATATGAGTGGCCTCCTCCCAAGAATGGAGCCATTGTTCTAGAACCAACAACCTGCCAGTGCAGCTTGATTGTCTTAACAATGTCCAACAAGATAGCCTTAATCTTGTTGGCAAGTTAAAACCCGGAATCACCATAGGCCAGATTGACTTTGACCCTCCTTACATCCCTGGCCGGGGGGGTTCAGACCAGGTCAAAAGTCTTAAAATAAAGGTCTAAATTGAGATAGGGACAGGGTTTTTGAAAAAAAATGTCAATACTGACAAATTTACTACTAGAGCTAAGGTCAAATATGGGAAAGACCCAAAAGTGGTAGTTGGGGAAAGGGTGAAGAACCATTATGAACTGACTGAGAGCATAGATATTTCCAGGTTAGTCTTCCTCACAGAACTCACAACTACCACTGCCAAGGCACACAATTTGAACACCCATACAAGTAGTCTACCTCAGTCTAGGCTCAACCTCGCGGTATAACCCATGACCTTGGCTCTGAACACAACAAACTGCCAGCCTGACAGCCAATCATAAGCCTCTTCAATCCACTAGTATCCAGTAAGTAAATGACACCTCTCTATTTCATGAGAGATTACAAGAAATATTCCACAAATGGTGGACAGGATGGGAGATATTGAAATGGACAAACAAGTCTAAGGGTAAAGCTAGAGCACCTCATAATAAAGAAAACATTTTTTTTTTCTTCTAAAGATAAATACAAAAAACAATAAAAAAAAAAAAATAATAATAAAAAAATCTTCTTTTTCAGTTTCATAAAATACTTTTAAACTTTAAAAATTAATATATCACAATTCTTAATTCTCAGATGTCATTTGAACAGATCCTTATTTCTTGACGGCTTCCTACAAAAAAACACAAATATGTTTAATTATCAATATCACATTATTATAAAATTACAACATCACACGGTCTAATATCTACAAGAATAATGATAAACCTTTTTGTAAAATCTTAAATTATTAAAAGAAAAAAATTTACACGCATTCCTTTTCATATAGAAAGTTAATATCTTGTAATAATTATTTTTAAAAAAAATTTAACAAACTTAATTTTCCTCTAGATAATCAGGACAATAAAAGAAAAATTATAATTAATAACCAGTATATAGTATCATGTCGCCCAAAACAAAAAAAAAAAACTTTTCCCTTATTTTATTTATATCAAATATCATTACTTTTGCTTAAACTAACAATCTGAAGAAAAGAAGGAAGCTCTAGTATACAAAACCTTTATGGACATATTTACAGTTATGTTAAAATGTTTACAGTTTACTTCAAAGTTCAAACTGTAATTTGTCAGTATCATGAAAGTATTGAACTCAGTAATATAGATGAATCAAAAATGGGAAACTGTTTAAGTAATGTTAATAATAATTAATAGAGCTAAAAAAGCCTTGATTTAAGAATTCTTGGGATCAATTTTAAGAGAATTATTGGAAGTTATAGCATTAATGCCAGATGGAATTATGAATTTATATGTATATATAGTAGTTTTAGCATTTTACTGTATTAGACTTAGTTTGTTTTCCTTCTTTCTTTTTTTTTTTCCTTGAGAATTTTTTTCAACTTTTAGATAGTATTTTTTTACTTGAACCTGTGATTTGATTCAGTTTTTATGGTTTTAAGCAAGCTAATCTCAGTAGGTGTTATGAACTTTTCAAAATAATAAATTTCGATCCCTGCTTTAAAAGTTATTTTTGATCTCAAAAAAGTTATTAAAATATAGTCCCTAGATATCCAAAAGTATTTTTAAATTTTATACCGTATTTCAAGCTAATAAATCTGTATTCGCAAATATTTTACAATTGTATGTGCATCAGTTAAAGATAATTAAAGGTAAAGATTATTATATTTATAATTTGCACTTGACAACTTACCTAAATATGAAAACCCAAAAGATAACCAAAAGCAGTGAATGGTACAATTAAAAGATAGATCACTCCCACAAAACCGCTAAGAGTGTAAATTGGAAGTGAGGCTGAGATGTCTATATTGAATAATATGCAGTCAAGCACAAAAAAAACAGAAACAGCAATCCTTAAAAAAAACATAGAAATGAATTTCAGTAAATGAATAAAAGTATAAAAGACAATTTTATGTAAGAGAAAATGTATGAATTTTTTGGTATATAAAACAGTGTTTAAGCATAAACATAAACATGCATTATAAAAAAATATTCTTCTGTTTCACTAGATATTACTCAATCCATAAAATTAATAAACCTATTTGGGGACAAATTATAAAAATTTGACTAACAAATATTTTAGAAAAAATGTGATTTTAAGATAATTTTAATTTTGATATAAACACATCTATCAATTTGCCACAGAGAAGAAGAAAAATTAAAAACAAAAGCAAGTAGTAAGTGTAAACAGGTTTAACTAAATCATATCACTTAATGCAAAATAACATATGTTAACCCTAAATCAATCGTTACATTGAAGAAATATAACACTATTATTTACACTTAATATCGACTAAATCATCCCTCCCCTGAAGCTAAAGTGGATAGCACTTTGGTGGAACAACCACTTTCCCATCCAGACAGAAACTCTTGAGTTCTCTTCTCCATTGTCCACTGAGGAGAAGTGGAATATTGATTTTTATCAATCCCCTCACTGGCATCCTCAGACTTAGAAATAGACTGGTTTCAAGAATCTTCTGTTCCTAATGAGTTTTCTACTTTCAACATTTATTATGTTGTCCCGAGGAATGAAACCCTTATCTGCCAAAGTTCCATACAATCCATGATCTGTGACACACACTCCCATCCCTTTTCTCAAGGGTTACAAATTCTTCGCAAGATGACGTCTATCAAAATAGAACTTGTTGGATTTGTTTTGTTCCAGAATCTTTATGTACCAATTGAGACTGGACGGTAGCCAGAGACATTCAGATTCTTTACCCTGGAATGTAACCACCCTCAACAGGACTACTCCTATAGGCTAGAAGACCATTCAAGATTTCAGCTTCTTTTTAAGAACCCCTGGGCTCTTCTAACTGCTCTTTCTGACTGACTGTTAGATTGCTAATGTTTGGGCTAGAGGTTATTAAAGTAAAATTATATTTGTTCACGAATCTGTAAATTCCTTACAGCAAAACTGAGAGCCATCATCAGTCCAAAGAACCTCCAGTATTCCATTCCTAGCAAAAACCTACTTAAGGATGCTAATGACTGCTTTAATATTTATCTTATAGAAGCTAGACAATTCTAAATACTTTAAGAAACAGTCTTATACCACTATGAACATAAGAATTCGATAGGCTGGCAAATCTGTGCCCACAAACTGCCATGGACTATCTGATATGGTTGTCGGGACCATAGGCAAAGCAATCGCTGCATCAATATATCTCTAACCTTAAATCTCTCCTTATGCCTGGCCACCAAAAAATGTCCTTTGCTAACACTATACATTTATTAACTCCAATATGACCATTATGAAGATATCGGATCTTAACGCAGGTGGAACATAGACTCTTCTTGAATGGATAACCTGTCTTCTTCATAATCTATGATCATTCCCTTTCTTCCAGCTTCTTATACTTCTTCCCTTTGGGAACACAAAAAAATAATAAATAAATTAAAAAAATATATATAAAAAAAAAAAAAAAAAAAATATGGCTTCCTTACATGGATGATCCTCCAAGCAATGGTACCTACTACATATAAAACACCCCTTCTCACCTGACGTACAATGCTTTTTTTTTGCAAACCCTGATTTCCGACGAGACTAGTCAAACTGCTTTTGTTTAATAATTCAATTAAACTGGTGCCATGGTCTAGTGGATAGGTTACTAAACTACTGTTCACCAGATCCCAGGTTCAAACCATTATAATTATTTATTCTTTTATTTCAACCTGATACTAACCAAGACTCTGTAAAGTGGGTAACCAAAGTTTGATGGCAGATCATGATCTTAGGCTATACTTATCATATACAAATCATAAGACCCTTCTAAATTCTTTTAATTTACTTATATTCATGGCATTACAATTTGGATATTCATAACGGAAAACTTTTATATATAATATGTCATTGGAATACAATAAATGTCAACAATTTTGACAAATAAGTCTTACCCAGAGCATATGATGGAGGGAAATAAAATATTAATTTTCCAATGTTCACCACCAAAACCTTTATAAAACATAGAGGCGCAATATCCACCAACAGAACCCAGAAGGATAAAAATACCTAAGGCCCATAACATTTGTGAATCTCTTCCTTCAGGCTGCAGATAAGCGAACAAAGAGAACCCTAAAAAAATATACAGATTAAAACTTATCATAGATAAATAAAAATTATGAGCTTGATATATTAACTTTTCCCTAAAGTTGTTTTCCAAATTTTAAATTTATCTAAAAAATGAAACACAATTTTCATCCAGCAATAGCATGGACAAATTAAAATTTAATTCAATGATTTTAATACTATGAACTGTGATATTCATTGTAGGTCTTTTCATTTATCATATATTTGGTTGTCATAAGATAAAATGTACAATTCTGAAAAGAAAATAAATTTGAATAATTATAAAGATTACATCTTTGATAATAATAAAATTGTTATTTGAGTAGTTCTAAAAAAAATATATACAATGGAAACTTCCAGAAAAATAAATCCAAACCTGGTTGAAAATATAAAGAGGAAAAGAAAGAATGACAAAGAGTCAAAACGGAAAAAAAAAGAAATCCAGATTATACAAAAAATGATTATATGGTCTCAACGAAAAAAAAATAGGTTATCATATCATTTCTCTAACTAAATGTTTGATCCATCACTAAATAACAAATAAAACAATAAAATATATCATAGAACCCATTATTAAACCCAATTTTTTTTTTTTAGACAGATATCCCATGAATATATTTACAGCATTTTTGGTATTGTTTATTGTCTGAAAGCTTGAATTAATTTACGTATGCACTGAAAGGGGAGCTGCATGATGTAGTGGATAGAGCACAAATCTATTGTTCTCCGGGACCTGGGTTCTAATCCCGACTATGACAGAATATTATTTAATCTGTTAATTTGGCCGGGGGGCTACTTTAGGGTATGGGTAGTACCCTCCTGGGGCAGACAGAGCCTCTTTAAAGTGGGTACCCAAATTAGGTGGGAAAAAACCTGGCAGCTGACCGTGATCAAGGGCAAATCACCTAATTGCATGGCCGGTTGGCCTAGAAATAGTAAGAATCCCTATATGAACTGAGCCCTAAGGCCCTTCATGAGTAGTAGATGTACAAATGTTTTTTTTATTTTATTTTATATATATATTTTTATTCACTGAAATAATAATATTCTGATTATTAGGAAACATAATAATGCAGATCATACCTAAGGCTGAAATGGCCATGCAAAGCAATTGGATCACAGATGCTAACAGAATCGACAGACTCACTCTTACTGCTGGGCGGCTGTAGCCATCAGTAATTAGCGTCCAACGCAACTTAGGTTCCACTGATTCTCCACATTTCATCTATAAAATTTTAGATCTCAGTAATAATTATTTATGACACAAATGTACTTCTGATGTATTAATTCAAGGTATAATTTTAAAACTGATTATGCTGTTTTTGTTTTTTTCATAAATCTCCATATTAGACTTTGGAAATGGTAGAGTATCTGTTTTTTAGTTTTACTTGTAGTCTGTGGAAAGCCCCAATTAAGGTGAAAGCTCCAATCCAAATAAAAATTAAGGGATAAATTGAAAATAAATTTTAACTATCCCTTTACTTCAGATTGCTGAGAAAATAAATCTATAATTAGAATATAAAAATAACACTAAAGTTAAAATAAAATTGAAATTAGAAAGAAGGTAGAACCTGAAGAAAAATGGGATTAACAAAATAAAATTAACAATAAGTATTCAAACATCTAAAAATTACCTTCTGATATGATTTGCTATCTCTGTACACTGCCGAAATAATAATGACTGGAAACAAGACTATATATAGAATAGCCAGTATAGAATATAAAAGGGGGATCCAATGTAGACTGGAATATGGCATTGAGTGAAAGATATAATCCCAGCGAGAAGACCACTTCATATTGTCATTTCTCTGAAAATATAAATTAATTAAATGTGAGTTTATTTACAAAAGGCATCCCTCTATCTCTCATACACACATGTAAAAATAATAGCAAACTCTTTAAGCCAAAACCAGCAAGTAATATAAATTAAAATCCATAAATCCTGCAATATTTTAGAAATTATTTAAGTAGAAGTTATAATGAATATCTCTCGCTTTTTTTCTCTACCAAGAATAATTTAAATGTTAACTATTAAATTAAATTCCATACAGAAGTAATACATCAAATTAATACATAAATATACAAAGAAAATAATGAAAGAAGGAACTTACAATAAATTTGACGCTGTAAGTATATTTTATATCAAATGATTGTCCTAAAAGAATGTCATTTTTAGGTATTTCCAGAGGATTTTCAGAGAAGCAATTCAAATCATCGCTGTGATCAACACTTGATGGAACCACTTTAACATCTAAATCAAAACATGAAACAAAGATTTTTACATTTATTATAATATTCTGAAATAAAAACTAATGAGCTTAAAAATAGAATAATACTTACTGACTAGTTTACTTTTAGAAGGAAAGGCAGGAGATCCTTCGTAAAACATTATGAAATTAACGTGGTTAAAAATGAAATATTTCTCATCATATAGAAACTGTAACAAAATTTTTAAGACATCAATTGCAACAGAATTTAAGGAACTTTAAACTTATTAAATACACACACATTATTCACTAAAACCTTATTGTTAGTTTCATAGCAGAAATTATCCATTCCATAACCAGTGTAACAACCAATAGGAAATCCGGAAACACAGTAACTTCTGCTTGCAGTCATAGTTTCAGTCGCATTGTCTGATTCAGGACACCATAGGGCAGGGATATCGTGGTCTACAAATTAAATTTAAATTAAGTAAATAAATAAATATTTTTCATGTATATGTTAATATTTACAGATATAAAAATAATTAAAGGTAAGTGAAAGTAAAAGTGTAATGTCATAAATAAGTTTCTTACTAACATAAAATATATGCCCTACATCACGTCAGCATACTTAATTATGAGTATCAACATTCACATTAAAAAGGGTGCTGTGACCAAGTGAGTTAATGTAGTTAGTCTTAGCAACCTAGGGCGAATGGTGTTGGTTTAAATATGGCCTGGGAGGGTTAAAATTTATCTTGTACTGGTCTTGGAGGATTAATCTCGGCCTTCTCATTCTGAGGAATAACACATCCTGTTTGTCTTGGAGTAGGATGGAGTAAGAAAGAACATTCACACAAAAAATACATGCGTAAAATTTGAAATAAAAATCAGTAAAATCGAGAAAAGTGAATAGCTTTTAGTTAAGTTCTACCCTATTATCGGACAGCGATTTTTTGAATGATTGTCAGCTTATTTTACTATATCTCCATTCATACTCTTCAATCCACTATGAAACAAAACCAACTATATTCTATATCTTCAACTATGAATAGAAATTTCAAATGTATCCCATGGTTATTTAACTACGTAATGAATATTGGAACTGTTTATTCTTCAATATTTAGATAAAAACTCCGTCCCAAATGGAAAATAATTCGTTTGAATGCTTAAATATGCAATTTAACATTTTTCAGGATAAATATAATATTAAAACATAAATTAATTTAGTTCGTACCCAAAATCCAATGTCGTTTTAATTTCAAACTCATTCCTTTCTTAAGAGCATCAAGTTGTTCTTTGCCTTTTGTATCTCCTCCAATAAACTTCTTAGTACAGAGATGTTTACATGTTACATTTTCAGCAAAAGATATCTGAAAACAAATAAGGGTGTATATAGGCAGCTTTTCGAACATTCAACTTGAGGATATTTGGGTCTTACTTCCAACAGGAACCAGCCTTACCTAACCAAAAGGTCTTTATTTAAACAGTAATACTTTACCACCAAAATGTTGGTATAGTATTACTGTTTACATATAAAGTATTGCTGTTTAATGTTGGCAACATTAAATCAATTTTAAATTAATATTATAATAGCTTAATAAAAAAAATTATAAAAATTAACTGGCTCGCCAGTTTGATCGCTAAGCATTATTGCAATTCTGTGATGATAGTGGAAGTCTTGTAAATATATAAATAGTGTATACAGACATGTAAATTTCAGAACTAAAAAAAAAACAAAAAATGATGTAAATATATTTAGTTAGTTTAGACTAAACAACAGAACTTCAAACACAATGTCTTTACACAATAAACTTCATTTATCACTTAAAATCTACTGCAGCTCAGTTTCATACTTTTTAGTAATGCAATGACTTTTAATAACTCTATTATAAGAGCCTGAGAGAAAGCTGTTTGGATTCAGTATATATTTAAACATAAGACTCAAATTTTGAAGGGAGGAGGTGTAATAAAATATTAAATAAACAATTACCAATCCGGTGAAGATACTTCTTTTTATAGTAAGTAACTAAAGGACCTTTGCAAAAGCATTCCTGTTAACTAAATTTCTTCTATAATTATAACTGTTAAAACTAAATAATATCACAGCTTATGAAAATTGAAGAAAGATATTAACTTTCATCAGAACTAATAATGACTTTAATTCAATTTACCAAGGATTCCAAACCTTTTTCTGGACAATACATTATTTCATCTCAGCAGCAGTGATTCGGCTAATATGCTTGTTTAGCACCATCAAGCTCTCGCTGCCGAATGTAAGGACTGGCAGGTAAATGACTTTATAGATGTGTATCTTAACATCTCGCCCTTCTTCACGGTGTCCTATTATGCTATTGTTGATTTCGTAGTACACCTGGTTTGCTTTATTGATTCTATTTCCTATCTCTTGGTCAATTCTGCCAGACTATAATGGTTCCCAGGTAGTTGAATTCATTCAGCACTTCTAGGATCTTCCCATCGCATACCATTTCAACATTTTCTTCTTCACTCTGTGAGAGAAGTATTCTTGCTTTTGGAGTCGTTGATGGACATTCCTTTACATAGTAGTTCTGCTTCCCATTCCACCAGAGCTTGTTGTAGCTTTTCTATTGTGTCCGCTAATAGGACTATGCAGAAGACATCTGCATATAGGAGGCATTTTACCAGAACTGTCTGCATCTTCCGTTTTCCTATTTCAGTTCATGCCGTACGTCACTTGCAGACTTTTTGGATCTCGTCCATCAGAACCACGAATAGTTGACTGTCTGACTCTTCTATCAAGAGGGAATGATTTGGATTCCCTACCATTTATTCTTACAAATCTCTTTGCATTTCTGTACGTGGATTTAATTGACTGTATCAAATCTGATGGTGCATTCATTTCATATTCCATATCTAGGCACAGAATCCAGAATAGCCATATAGATTCTTTTATATCTGTCCCATACCTTTTCAGAAATTTTTCGAAACACAAAGAAACATGGGTTCTGGGTCTGTCTTCCTGGGCGCCTCTACTGTCTCTCAGATATCATGTGGGATAGTCATTACGTTGCCTCTTTCATTCTTTCTATTCCTAAAAGGGGTTTTCTGTTTTCCTTTCAGGAACTTCACTGTTTGCCATTTTACTTCACTGCCAACCATTTAGTATTTTCTTGGTAGTTTCCATCAAGACTTTTGCCAAAATCCTCCGAATTAAGCCTTTTTGCTGAACCTAATGCTATTTTAGTGTCATTTCTTATACAATTAGGTTGGTATGGTTTTATCTCAGATATATGTTTTCCACACTGTCTTTGTCTTCTTAACAACACATTATTCCATACAATATTCCACAATTTACTGACAAGAGAACACCAAGGCAGAATGCTGTCCTAAACTGTTAACGTGTACGGTTATGAAAAAGAAATAAATTGATACAAAATGGAAATTGATAAAAGTAACTTACATCATATGGAGATATCGTTTCTCCCAAAGTGAGTGTTTCTAACCACCCAATAGGTGGATATGGACGTTCACAAAAACCAAAGCTGAAACAAGACAAATTACAATGTATATTATTAACTATCAATACATATAAATATAAAAATTAAGTGAATACATACTCAAATGTGAATGGAAAATTGTCCCCAATATCTCTTTTTTCAAACAGTAAAACCGGATAACCCTAAAACATGAAAAAAAAAGTAGTACATAAATAATACAAGGTGTAAGTATAAAAATAAATGTAGTAATTTTAATAAGTAAAAAAAATTTTTCAAATTGTAATTAAAATCCTTATATTAAGATAGGGTATAGTAGGAGTTTCAGGGCATTAAACTACAGGACTTTTCACACCTTATATTAATAAATTAATAACATGAATAGAAAGCACTATATTATAATTATAGATAAGTGATTAAGTAATACTGTAAATGAATTGAAATTAATACAGATGGCTGAAGCACAAACTCTTAGGACAGTGATTTTTTTTTTTAATTCTAGGTCTCTTAGACCAAAATTATTAAATACAATTGGAAACACTTCTATTACTGTATATTTTTAAAATAAAATAATAAACCAAAAAATAACTAAAAGGAAACATACAAATGTTGAAAATGGTTACACTACATATTATTTTTCCGGAAAAGAAAATTCAAGTTTAATTAGTTTCATTTACATAGTATAAATTAAACAATCAAACACAAAAATACAAATGAAAGCCAATTAAAATGAAACTAATACCAGCTGAAAATCGGCCTATTTAAAAAAAAAAAATATTACTATAGATTTTAGAACTCATTTTAAATTTAAGAACTGAAATTACATTTTTATTATTTTTAACAGTCATTCAATATAAAAGCAATATGAGTTTCACTGTAACAGTAGTTTCCAACAAAAAAATTTCACGGACCCCTTCATCCAAAAATTCATCACCTTCACCTCCTCAGTCAAAAACCTGGGTATTACCATTGACCAAACCCTTTCCTAGAAACCCCATATTGCCCAAATTTCCCAAAGAACAATAAGTACCCTCACATATTTCCATCTCTCTCGCCATCTTCTTCCACTATCCATCCGTAATCTCCTTGTACCCACACTTATTTTCCCCCACTTTGACTATTGCTGCTTAGTATAAGGTGGCCTCGGACGGTGCTTGAGGTCAGGCTAAAACGAATCATGAACATATTTTTAAGATTTGTCCTCAGTACTCCAAAGAGGTCTCATGTAACCCATTTTTACGGCGAGTTAAAGTGGTTCCTTTCCCCAATCCGCAGACAATATTTCCTAGGATCATACCTTTACCAAATCATTAACTCCCAACACCCTCCATACATTAACAATCTCCTACAATTTAAATCCTCAGTCCACTCACTTGAAACAAGATCGCGCCATTCCGACCTTTACTTTCCTACCCATAGAACTAAAACTTTTGATCGTTCCTTCCTTGTCCGCTCCTCTACTTTCTAGAATTCTCTACCTACTCGTATCCGCCATGCTGCTTCTCTTCCCTCATTCAAATCCCAACTTTTCCAATACCTTTTATTATCCCAAAAAGACGCTTAAAAACAGTGATATTTATATTCCAGACATCACAGTTTGAAAGAAAAGTAATATTTGTTCATTGTCTTTATTTAAACAGGGAGCTGTGTGGTCTAGTGGATAGAGCGCTAGTCTGCTGTGCTCCAGGTCCTGGGTTCAAATCCCGGTTGTGGCAGAATATTATTTATTCTGTTAATTCAGTGGGGGGGGGCGACCCTAGGGTATGGAGACCCCCCCTGGGGCAGACCCAGCCTCTATAAAGTGGGTACCCAAAATAATTGGGGGTAGCTCATTCCACTGCCGTTGGCCTAGAAACAGTACAAACCTCTATATGTACTGAGCCCAAGACCCTTCCTGGGTTGTAATGGTACAGGTTTTTTTTTTTCCTTTATTTAAACGCTGTTATATTTTAATTAATTTTTAATTTTTTCAACATAATATTTTTCAAGAATTGTTTTTATTTTATTTTATCATTTTATATATTTTTTTGTATATATGTGTCGATATTCGTGTGTGATATAAACACTTAAATTAACCCATTCGGTGTAATTAGAAATTATTATGTTCCTTCTGTCTGTTGGCCAGACATGTAGTATATTTAAACTGTACAATTCTGTTATAGGGGACCCAGTCCCAGAATAAAAATTATTTTCTATTCTATTCTATCCAATCAGTGCAATGGCAATAACCCCATAAGTTCAAAAAATCGCGCATTAGAAAATTGGAGTTCTTTTCTAAAGTGCTAAGTTACCTTTTAATTGTAATCCATACTGAAACATCTCCTTCCAAAACGTTGAAAATGATTCCAGGTTTCAATTAAAAAATTAACAAGTAAATTGGTTAAAAAACCTGAATATTTTTTAAAATTATATAGTATAGTACCTATTCCAAATCATTGTATTAATTTTAAGGAGCATCTGTCTAACAGAAACCTTGTATTGTTGAAATAATGGATAAATGATTAAGTGATGGTAGTAGAAATAAATTGTTAAGATGACGCAAGATGGTATTGGTTTGTCCAGAAAGTTTGTAGAAAAATTTGGAAATTTAAATGGAAAAATTAAATTGATGAAGAGCTAAAATTTATTTATTTAGTCTACAAAATAGTTACCACCGTTAGCGATTACCCTTTCCCAACAGCTTGGAAGGTCCATTATCCTTTTTTTCCAAAAATCACTGCCTTACTCCTGAGGAACAATAAAAGGTCCGTTTTAACATCATCTTCTGAAGAGTAGGATTTCCCTTATAGAAAATTTTCAAGGAAATGGAAAAGATGGAAATCCAAAAGAGCAATGTCAGGAGATAACGGCGGGTGAGGTAAAACCTACCATCTGAAGCTTAATAACTTTTGCAGAGTCCTTAAAGACAAATGGGTCCTAGCGTTGTCTTGGTGGAATACCACTCTTTTCAGACTTACCAACTCTGGCTGTTTCTCTTCAATTGCTCCAACTGGGCGCAGTAAAAGTCTATATTTATAGTTCGGTTTTGCCGAAGGAGCTCAAAATGTATGGGTCCCTTCCAATCCCACTAAATACTGAGTATCACCGTTCTTGGATGCAAGCGGCATCGTTCCAGGCAACTCCCAAGATTTTTTTTGGTTGGTGTTGATGTAGAGAATCCATTTTTCGTTACCAGTAACAACTCGTTTCAAAAATGGATCCTCCACATTTTTTTGTCACCAGCAAATCACAACCTGAAATCCATCCCTTTCACTGAGCTCATGGGGAACCCAAACGTCATAATGACAGACGTACCCAACCTTCTTTAGATGATCATAAATAAACAGTCCATTTGCAGGCTCTTAATTCCTCAGCTATCTCATCGACAGTAATTCGTGGATTGTTTGCGATGACTGTCATAATATCCTCGATATTAAGAGTTGAACTCCAGCCAGCCCAGGGTTGGTCTTCCATATTGAAATCTCCTCATCTAAACTGCGAAAACCACTTTTGAACTGTCCTATCGCCAATTGAATCGCTGCCTTACACGGCACGAATCTTTCTTGCTATTTGGGCTGAGTTTTTCCCTTTTTTAAAAAATAACAGCATAATATGCCGAAAATGAACTGAATCGTCACTCATGTTGGTTTGCAATAAACTACACTACTGAGCCTTAATAAAGACAAATTCAGGGTGTAAACATAGTTAATTCCATGAGGATTAAAGGCATATAAATAAACATTAGCTTTGAGATTCATTTTTAGAACAAAAAATAAAAGTTAAATTTTATTATAATCCACTTATTGTCACGGGCTGAGCGACAGGTGTGGATGTAAAAATAAATGATCAAAAAAAAAAAAAAAAAAATTTTATTATAAAAATCTCAAAGAACTTTTCGGGCAACCCAATATATGCTAGATTCAGGCTCTAAGAACTGACCACAATAAAATAAGACATGAGACAGACTGGACTTGTTCATAAGTAGGGTGCTACAAGGACTGTTAGGTAGAGTGTATGAGAACAGAGTGTGGCAAAGGAAAGAGAAGTGTAAAATCTTCAAAACAAACTGTCAAATTTCATTAGAATAAGTAGGTTGAAATGGCATAGCCCAGTCAACTGAACAGGTTCAGACAGACAGATTAATACAGTGTATAAAGAAAAGATATGCACCATTAGAACAAAGCATCAACCGAACATGATGATAGGAGAAGAAGGTGCAAACATGGGAAAAGTTCCATCCATTTGGTGAAAGTTTAAACAGGCCACGTACCACTTTGGTCTGAAGCACCAGGATATAAAGAAGTAAAAGGAACAATTAAGTTCATGATTTCTTATCAATTCAACAAAGAGTAGAACATATTATTATCATGAATGTATACATTCAATATATGGTGGAGGACCAAAATCCAAACATATAAGTTGACACAAGTATACTAGATCTTCATAATAAAATCTAATTAAATAAAAATTAGTTTTGCAGCTTAATGGGTACTACACAATTAAATAGAGGTGAATTTTCATGACTATAAGAAACAGAAGGAGAACTTTTATAAAGAAAATATTTGTCTAAGGTTGTATAAAGTACATAAAAACATATAATATATTATCATCATGTACTCCTCTATTCTAATATGACGTTATACCTCTAAATAATTTGAAACATTTACTATCCATTTAAAATTAAACGAGATTCTGTAACTTCACAAGTTCTACACGATAGCAAAGTATATTCAACAAACCTCATTGTAAGAAACAGAATATAAAGCTGGTAAAGAAACTCCACTGAACATACGAAACTTCAGGCTAGAGAAAAAAGCTACATACTGAAGGTAAAAAGCATCACACGATTGCCATAGAGAAACATAAATTATGAACAAGTATAGTATAGAAAACTTTCCATGCGTCAACTCCATTTAATAAATTTAAGCAAGGGAATAATATGAGTGAAACCATATCAAAACATATGCCTTATCAGTAACCTACTGATAACAGTTAACAGGTTTCAATTCCAAATACTACATTATCTGAATATCGATATTAGATTTTCTTAAATAGTATCGATATTGTATTCACAATACTATTGATGAGCATTATCAGAATTAATCTTCTAAATATTAATAGCTATAGCCTCAGAACCAGTGTGAAACAGATTATAAGGTCTTACAGAACTTAAATACCTTTAATAAGAAATCTTTGAATTTATAATTGTACGGAGAGTCTGCAAATAGCAATCTTTCATTAAATGACCCAAGTTTCATTTTGCATTTTTAACTTTTAAATGACCATAAGTGGAAAAAACACTAAATGAACATAATTATCCTTGACTTGTAGATCCTCTTACAGCGTCAATATTAGATTCAGGTGTCCATTAAGGTTCCAACTGCACTTACGATTACCTAGTTTACAAGTAAGGGCCAAGACAAAGTTTTCTTTGTAGAAAGAATGAGTTCTTTATTGAATTTAATTTGAGCAATATTTTGTGAAAATATACGGATCTAAATTCAATCAACAACAGGTTCCCAACTTTCTTCTAATTTAAGCCTAGTAATGCTTTCATTAAAAAAGGAAAATAACCATTACAAATCTTTTATAACTGTATTAGAATGGAGACAACAAATCACAAGGTAAATTCCTTTATACTAGTCTGATATACATTTCTGTAAGGTGAAATAGCCTGATCCTGTGGCTTGCTTTGTAAGAGTGTCATCGTGGATATTGCTTGATACTAAAAACTAAGCTTCTTATGAATCCTGAGGTTGAATCAATTTTAATTATGTTTCATTAGGAAACCTCTTCAATTCTTTTCATTTATTTTATATATTTAATACTTTTCGCAACCTAAGAAAGTAGTAAAGCACTAATCACCGCTGATGAACAGGAGAAATAATTATAATAAATAAGGTTATTTTCCCTCCAGATCAGCCAAGCCGTTTGATAAAGAAAAGCCCAATAGAATTCAAGACATATAGCAAAAAAACTCCCCACTCTCATCAAACAAATCCCGAGATATGAGAGTCCTGCGAAGCTAAGGATCAGTCAGTTTCGCCACACAAAACTCAACATGAGACAGACATTTGTGAAGACTGACGTTCTAAACGTCAGGCAAAGACTTTTTATTTTATTTATTTAATCATCCCTTCCTGGCATATACGGCCAAACGAGATTTGGCATCAGTTCAACGTAAGTGATACCTACTGATACCGGAAGGTGACCTCTTCTATTATGTTCTTTGTACCGGCCTTTTTCTTCCTCTTCGAACCCCGAGGTTGAAGTGGGCTGGACCTAAACTTAAAGATAACTGGTAGACCAGCCATAGATAAACTCTCTTATTTGTGATGACTAATAATCACGTGGCTACTATTGGTTGTTGATTGGTTTTTTGTTTTTCAACGAATAGTTTGGCTTTTAGGGCATCATAAATAGTGCAGGTCGTGACCTCATGTTCAGCAGTCTCCGGTACTCAAGTTGGGCATTGAGAATCGATATGCAGGCCAAAACTATGAACTTTAGCTTAAAACCCTTCATGTCTTGCGAGGAATCGCGTTTTCCAACGGTCCGGGAGGAACTATTTAGCTTCAAGACATAATTTCACAGTCAGGAAATCTTTCCGAAGTGTTCTCCCTTTTGTTGTATTAATCCAACGTCGGCTCCATTCCTCAATATTGTCCTCCCAGATCTCCGTTTTCCATTTTGTGGGTTCTTCCACAATCCTCACTCAAAGATTTTCCGATAGTCCTGCCAAGCCTTCCTTTTTGTGCGTATATTTGGTCACATCTTCTCGCAGCAGGAATTAGGTGAAGACTTATCTGAAATTCTACTACAGGCTTTTTATATTATGATTCGGTCTTCAAGGAGAAATTAAAATGCAACCAATCACCATTCTCAAGAAGTATATTTTAAAAAATGTTTAAATATTCATTTAGTATTTATTTTTTAAATGAGAAAATCAACTCCTAAACTATTTTTACAAAGAATTAGATACACATTTGTCAGATGTTACATACACATTAAGAGTATTAAAATAAATACAATATGGAAAGGAATAAAATTTATGTAAGCCTTATGTATAAATAAGATACAACATAACATTATATATTTCTCAGTAAATAACAGAGTTTCATATTATAGAAAGATTTGCTTTAATATATATATATTAAAATATTCCTGATGATATTTTTTCCACCGCCAAATTTCACTACGTAATTACGAATAAAATCTTAATGAATTGATGTTTCTTTCCCAATTCAGGAAAATTCAATGGCGCTAGGGTACCATCTAAATATTTAGTTTATCCCTTTTTTGAAAGCTATACAGGAGTTTTTCGGGCAAGGGGGAAAGGTAGGAGGATAAATACCGAGATAAAAGTCCCTCGGCACAGACGATAAGACGTGATCTCGTAATTATTTAGTTTTATTTTTCTGGTCATCTGAGGTAGCACCCGCTTATCCACTCAGCCACTCCACCCCCAAAGGATTGTTTTATTATGATGCTTATAGATAATAAGTAGAACTTTAAATTAGCCAATAGTTCTTTCTCAACCGTATTTTAGACGGTGGAGAGAAGTTCCTCTATTGCCCCCCCTTCTCTTTGGATTCTCCACAGCAATTCGATCTTTTATTTTATTACATTAAAAGAGATCCAATTTTCCAACCATCATTACCACATCATATATTGCTCCTAGCGATACTGAGCGAGTGAAATATTATCAATTCAATAATCATCCATTTATTCGATCATTAAAAATATATAAAGAGGAATCAAAATTACGTTTTACATGTAAAAGTTTTGAAAAGCCCAGTTCAATAAATTTTCTCAACCTTACTAATTCATTCAAACTTTAGTATATAATTATTTGTTTCCAACCTGGGTTTATTACTGAATAATTAGTAATATATATTTAAATTTGAATTAAAATTTCAGTTTACTATTGATTTCCATAGCAACTGATGTAACATCTATACTTTTGACGTCGTCTACATATATGACATTAGGATAAGACAATTGTGAGATTTCAGGCATTATCATTCTTAAATTAGAATTTGCTTCGTCTGCAAGTTCTCTAATACTTTTAGTTAGATTTAGCCTACAAAAGGCAGCTTTCTTACCTCCCTGCGTAAGAGTCCAGGAGAGCATAAAATAGCTACCCCTCGAATACTCCTTCATTTTTTGTATTTGATCAGCAAACATAGTCGACAACTTGTTAGTTTTGGAATATTTGTGGTACATATTCATGCTAGTCATGTTGAAATACCCTTTACCAAGCCTTCCAGTCAGGTCAACACCAGACTTAGGGTCCCTTACCACATAGATCACTGCTGATCTCTTGCCGAAGTCGGTGAAATGATTCAGTGACAAAGAAGGCAGATACACGTTACCGTTTTCGTTGTGGTACAGGTGATTTGTCTTGTCCAAAATTTCGAAAAGCCTTTCCCATTCTGATTGATTGAACTTCCTGTAATTGTTGTTACCCACTTCCGTGTTGAGCGTATGCGACAGCCTGATAATGATGAGCTCGTTATGATCTTTGGTAAATGCATTCAAGTCATTGACGATGGACTGGATTGACTGGCCGTTGCCGCCTTGCCAGGTTCCTCCTGCTATCTTAGAGTAATGTCCTGTCAAGAAGAGGCCTCCGTTCCCAATGGCAGGTCTTAT
This sequence comes from Piezodorus guildinii, assembly GCA_023052935.1. Classification (NCBI taxonomy): domain Eukaryota; kingdom Metazoa; phylum Arthropoda; class Insecta; order Hemiptera; family Pentatomidae; genus Piezodorus; species Piezodorus guildinii. The sequence continues at coordinate 41,876,894 of CM041292.1, read as the reverse complement.
ATCCAGGAATCGCACTCCCAATTCCAGCTGAAATTTGATTGGGTTGGTCTGAGTCTGAACGTTACAGGGGTGGGCCAAAGTTGTACCAGGGCGAAACTCACTCATCCCTGCATCGTGGGATCCGGGAATGCAAATTTGCTTTAGGGTTCGCTTGCCTAACAATTCTAGGTTATCCCTCATCCAGTTGGAGGCATCGAGAACTTCTGGATCCCATCTAGTTTTGTAAGCGTAATTACTAGAAAAGCAGACCCACAGCAACGTAACAAATAAGATGTTCAATTCCATACTTAAGAAATATTTCAAACCTGAAACAGAACAATAAATGAATAAAAATTATGGCAATGATTTTCTAATACACCTAATATTTACAAGTGATTACTAAAACTCATGAAAAAATAAACTTTCTTAAATGGATTTCCTACTTTTTACTAGGCCAATGAAAGCTGTTTTTCTTAGGTTTTAATTTAAAGTTTCTGTTAGTTCCCAATTAAACAAAATCTAATTATTTACTTTTATCAAAATATTATTAAAGCATTCTACGTCCAAGGTCGCGGGTTCGAACCTGACAGATGACTCTAAGATTTTTAATGGGAGTTAAAATTCCTTCGAAGGAGGCGTAAAATGGTGGTCCCCGATCATGTGCGATTTCAGGTACTCGTCAAAGAATCCTATCCTAATTAAACCTGAATAGGCAAAATTTAGGACACTCACTGAAGCATCGTTTAATCAGCTACAGAAGCATAAAGTGACGTTAAATGAATAAACAAACAAACAATGTCTAGGATTGTATGATAAAACAAAATAAATAAACATAAAGTATTGAATTAAAGGTGATTTTTTTTTTTTTTTAATTTGAGAATTACAAATAATACTTAGGCTGGTTGTAAAATCATTTGTTAACTTCTTACCTAATAAGAACTATCAAACAATTTACAAAAAGGAGCTCATTAAGTTTATGAGCGACCTTTAGAAAAGAATTAATTTTGCAATCTACCTAACCAAAGATCTAAATTGCCTACTATAGCTATTATTTTGTTTTTCGTTCATAACATTTTCATGTCTATTTTTTTCTGAGTATTATTAAAAAAATTGTAAAGGCAATGATAATTTAATCCAAAAAGCGTTTAAGAGTTGTCTTCTTATCTTTGTTGATTAACGTAATTATAATAACAATAGCATTGATACAAGAATTGTTAATAGTAATAAGAGAAATGTGCATTAAAAAAACTGAGCCTAACTAATGAATCATCGCCACTCTCCGTTTCTGGTCAAGTGGGTGAATAATCTGAGTAGGAAAGGTTTCGCAGTTGAGTGACAAGATTCTGCGTGGGTAACTAAAGTTGATTTGAAAGATTTCTATAAATATTCTTTAACATAATCCACATCTAATAATTAAAATAAGATAAAATGAAAATCATTTCCTACCTAATGCCGAGATTGTTTTTATATCTTTGAACTGCAATGTGCTTATTTTTTTTTTTCGAATTTGTTGATTTCATGTTCAAACATAAAAGAGTTTTGTTTTCACTTTCATAATTACTTCAAGATAGGGTAAATTTTGAATGAATATAACGTTATAATATTAATATATTTATACATTAATGAGTGTTTTTGAAGGCGTAAAAGAATTTTCAGTAGTTCATTTTATTTTATTTAGTTTTATTTGATTATTTCCCTTGAGAAGATTCATTTATTTATTTTTATAACATTTTTTAAATTGACTCTAAAATTTGGCTTTGAAGTTCTATTAAACTTATTTAATGTAGTAAAACAAGGAAATTTAAACATATTAATATTCTTGTTATCATGTATTGCTCAACATTCTATTTTTTCTTCAAACTCTCTTTTTATTTTATTTTTAACCTGTTCACACGCGTTAGCCCACTCGGCCACTCCGCTACTGAACTTAATCCCTGATTCCTAATAGTCCTCAAATAAAAAAAAATATCTAAATGTACAATTTAGAATTTTTTACCAAATTTCTCGAACTTCCCTTTTAATAGATAATAAAATTTTACAATCGACTGATATGAAACGACAAATAATAACATAAACAAATGCTACAGACATTCAGACGTTCTTTAAGATTCTTGACAGAATGCTTATAGTTCTTTAAGGCTCAACTCTATATGGTCGTGACCATCTCATCTCGGAAATGGTGCAAGGCTCTTCCTGAATACGATCTTTCCCCATTCCGTGTACTCCTATGTCACATTTTTTTTTAACTGCAAAATCAAATTCATAAAAAAAAAAAAAAAAAAAAAGTTTTGGGCTCAGTACTTGTAGAGGTTCGTACTGTTTCTAGGCCAACGGCCATGCAATGAGGTGATTGCTCAGCCGCCAGGTTTTTTCCCCATTTTTGGGTACCCACTTGATTGAGGCTGGGTGTGCCCCAGGAGGGTCTCCATACCCCAGGATCGCCCCCCGGCTGAAATAACAGAATAAATAATATTATGCCACAGCCGAGATTCGAACACACGACCCGGAGCACAGTAGACTAGCGCTCTACCCACTAGACTACGCCGCTCCCTCAATTCATTAAATAAAAAAAATTAAAAATTAACTTCCTTGAAACAATAAGCTGATAACCAATTGTATTATTATTCAATGATTATACAATCCAAATCAAAACGAAAATAAAAGTTACAATATTCTTAATTAATAAATATTATTAATTATTAATAAATATTGTATTATTAATTTTTAAGAAAACTAATAAAATGGAAGAAGTAGCTATTTTAAACGTTTTTAAAGTTAATAGGTGGCTGCATTATTGAATACGCTAATTATATTGACTATTTATATGTGTATGTTACATTTGACATTTAATCCGCTTAATCCATGGATAAAAAAAGTATTAAACCTATGTACACAATTATAAATTTTATCTATTAATTCTTTTTTAAAAGATAACTACTACCGATTTATACCAAGGTCAGAGTTGGTAGAAATCCAATAATTGTGAAGATTAAAATCCACTCTTTTTTTTTTCTTAACATATATATCAATAATATTTCAATAATTGGAAATTCAAATAAAAGTCTTAAGGGTCGATGGACCATAGGCCAATTCAATAGTCTATATATGAGTAATTGTTTTAATATGGACAATTATCACATACTTTTCATAATCAAATAGAGAATATTTGATAAATAGCTTGTTATTTTTATTAAAAATAAATATCTAATTATTTTTTGTGATTTATGACCATAAATATTCTCTAAAATAAAAATAAAATTGATTCATAGGATTGACTGACGGAGAAAATATTTTTAAAAATGTGGATAAACATATACATTTTATTAAATGTACGCTAAATATTTTTATCTATAATTCGTAAGTTCGATATAATAATAATTAACATAGGGTGACACAACATTTAAACTAGAACGCAAATTAAATTTTACTCACCTGGTGAAATGGTTATGGTAAAACTGAAAAATAAAACAACACACTCTAGTCAATCATTCCAACAAAGAGGAACGTGAGTAACTGTTTAAACGCTTCATATTTATGGAACGTAACAGAACAAACAAACTTTCAAACACGGACTGGTACGAAGGTTCCTTTGAACAGCTGACGCATAAGGTGTTACTCACTTCGCTTCTCTTCAGGAAACGAGGGCGTCAATTCGATCGGCGGTTTCCGTGCCTCATCGTGAATGTTCGTTCTACTTTCAGGTTTGCAGTGTTACCAAATTTAGTTTTTCCTCCTTAGATTTAAAAGTTCTGTATCCTCTTAGAATAAAGATAAAATAGGACATGCGCAGTACGGTTTTTATATTCCAAAAGTTCCCGATCAGAAAGAAATAATTAGCGCGCATGATCAGCCATATATTTAAAAACAAAATAAGATATAAGAGAACACACCTAAAGTTTTTTCCACATTTTTTTTAAATTTTATGTAAAATGTATTTTTATTAATATAAACAGATATCGTTACAAAAAGTTGGTTTCAAAATTCATCTTGAGGTTGTTTCTTTATTTTTTATTATTAATGTATGTTATACATTCAAACAAAACTTATATTAATAGAAAGATATTCCTAAGCTGATATGTTTCTTATTATTGCGATGTGACAGTACTAAGTTGAAGTATTGAGACAAGTGGCGGATCTACAAGAATGATGGAAGGGAAGGGTAGGAGGAAGGTTCCCCACAAAAATTACCACTGAAAAATATAGTAATATTTATATATTTATTTGTTTAAGTGGTATTTTTTTCGGTTGTTGTCATAGACGATGGAGAATTTTGGCCGCGCGAAGTGGTCTTCTTACAGACATTTTCTTCAATTGCGTGAGCAGATAGCCTGAAAGTAGCAAATCTCTCATTTATCCTTGTAGGTGATCACCTATCTTAAGTTCTAACAGTGTTCGACGTTGCATAACTAGTGTAGTTGTCCAAACCCGCTCGGCCACCCCGGCCCTCTTATAATAATGTTATATTTATTAAATACCTATCAATATCAATACTTATGTGTCGATGTACTATGAACCTCATAGTCTTAATTAAAGTTGACCAGTACGGTAAACTCTTTCCTCGTTTACTCTCCAAAATAAAGTTCTATCCCCCCCCCCGAATCAGCATGCAAATAAAATAAATCTGACATTTATTTGTCAAATAATTGTTTTGGAAGATAATGGTCTAAAATTAATCCTCCAAAAAATGAAAATAGGGGCTTTTCAAAATAGCGAATTCTCTAGAAAACAGAGAAAATTAAGTTGGCAAAATGTCACAAATCACCTTCAAAACCAATTCAGGAGCATGCGCAGAAATCGTCAGGTATATTAGAACCAATTAAAATGCAAGAGAAATAAACTATTTAAAAAAATGTGTCGTTAGAGACTGTTATTAAAACTTTCAATCGCGCGCTAGATTTTCGAATTGCTGATGAAGAACGGAAAAACAATCTTTTGTTAACAGGTTTCTTTCTCTTATCACTTTATGACGTCACCGTCACTTTTCCTTTCGCGGAAATGATAGGAGTCATACAGATACTTGAAAAGCTTACAAATATTGTTGTTTGAGGGAAATCTCTTCAGTTGGACTAGATTATGCATGATGGACTCTACGCCAAAAGTACTTATTTAATTTGTATTATTTTTTTGTTTTATAATTAATAACATAAACGTAATTACATTTTTTTAAATTACCAAGAAATTTATTCTCTTGTGAACTTAAAGAATATTTTTTATAACGCAATCCATTAAAAACATAACTTCAAAAATTTTTTTGTTACCTGTTTAAGTGTGTCCTGTGAACTCAACTTTTATAATTAAAAATAAAAAGTTTGTCTTTTTTACTCAGTGTGCCAAGCTCTGATACAATTAAGTTCTGAACTTTTTTTTGTAAGAAAGAAGAAATGGGGGAGCGTTTTTCAGTTATGGAATGTAAATTAATATTTGGAAGTAATAAAAATATGAAGTGAATTTAGAAGATCCATCCATATATTAGTTTCCTAAAGGTCTTCCTGTCTGTTGTAAGGGTAAGCCTCCTATAGGAAATTCATTGATTTATTGGATGAATTGGTGTCCATTTTAGACAAGGAATAATTTAATGGTTGATCATATCCAAGATGATTTTTAAAAAGATTTCACTTCTGTGAAGGTGATAAAGAATTTCTCATCTCTTCGTTCAGTAATATTTGTAGGCAGCCAGTTTTTAAGCGCAAATATTCAACAAATAAAAATTATAGTTTCTGATGTATGCAAAGTATCAGTTTGATAATAAATCCTACCAATATTAGGTTTATGAGTTAATAAATTTTAAAATTATTGATTAAATGCTTCTAAATTTTATTTAATCAGCTTTAATTATTAAGTAACCATCATTAAGGTAAAATTTGTATTAATATGTATAAGGTATTATTTTACCAATAATTATTGTTTTAATATATTTAGTGTGGTTTAAAAAATAATATAAATATATTACTCAATACAAATTTATATTGTGTTATTTTTCTTATATCTTTTAATATTTGTATGATAAAATGCAAGGAAGAAGAGCTATGGGAGGCAGCTTTGAATGATGATGCAACAGTAATTAAAATGTATAATGGAGATATTAATGCTGTAACTCCACTAGGAAACACAGCACTTCATATAGCAGCATCTGGAGGATGTTTTAATGCTGTCAAAGCATTATTAGATCGAGGTGCAAAAGTTGACTGCATTGATAAAGATGGACTTACTCCTCTTTTTAAAGTAATATATTTAAGTTAATTTAGTATTAGTTTTCTAGTTAAATTTTCATTAATATTTTCTTTACCCGAAGTAATATAGACAGTTTGTTTCATTAAAACTTGTTAATATTAATGTATTTTTTTTTGTACTTCTGTGACCAGAAAAAAGTAAGGATTAAAAATGCTGTTTTCTACTGACCCTAGTACTATAGTATTTTTAGCTTCAAGCTGATGAATTTTTATAATTATTTTATCACTTTAAAAAAAAAAAAAATTATAGAGGTACAAATTTATTTTCTCATTCTCTTTTTTAGTTTTTATTATTCTCATATTTGTTTGTATTAATTTACCTAATACCTGATAAGCTGTATTTGGGTCTTTTTCATTTTAGGCAACCTGTTACTAAGTTATGATAACGGTTATTTTATGAATTTAAACAGTGATTTATCTATATCAGATAAAATCATATAATTTTATATTTGTAATTATCTAAAGGTTATTATCGCAGTGTGAGTTGGTGTACAAAGTTAATCTGTGCTTTGTATTTTAAAAATGAATCTATTAGATTTATATTCAATTTTTTTTTCTTTATATCTACATTCACGCCTGTCAGAATGTATCTGACAATCAGCAAATTGTGCCGTACAAATTGAGATCAGGCATGGTAGGCATGAAGAAGGAAAGTGCCCAGCAGCACCCCTTCCTTGGCTTTAATTTAGCAGAGGAGGTCTCTCATCCAACTTCTCTTTAGCCTTCTTCTGACAGCTATTGACATGTCGTTAATCAGTCTATTGTCGTGTCTGTTAAGTTTACTGTGAAAACGAGTAGAGAGTGTTCGTATATGTTGGTCAACTGTTGGTTGTTGTTAAGTCCGTATGTAGGGATCTGTTGTTTAAGTACCAAGGAGCTGTCGTTATGAGTCTTAAAATTTTGGATTGAAATGATTGCAGTTTTTGTATATGAATCTTTTTTGCTGAACCAAAAATCTATGAAGTGTAAGTCCATATTGGCATAAGTAGGTATGTGTATGTATTCAGTTTCTGTCTAATTTTCAATTTTGAAGATTTGGATAAAAGTGAGTATAGTACTTTCAGTCGGTGGTTGAGAGTCTGTCTTTTCATCTTGACATGTGGGCCCCAAGTCATTCTTCAATCAAGTGTCAGTCCTAAGTAATGTACAGATTTGGTCTGAGGAATTTGGTTGTTGTCGATAAAAATTGGTGGGAAAGTGTTTTGTCGTAGTGTGAACGTTAGGTGTTTTGATATGTTGTTATTTAAACAAATTTTCCAAAGAGTGTACCAATTTTGTAGTAGCATCAAGTGATTTTGTAGAGTCAATGAGTCCAGTATATTCAATTTTGAAGTCAAATAAAATAGCTATAAAATTTTTACAAAGAATCGATGTTCTATATTTATTAATAAATATAAACAATAATTATGTCTCAATTTAAATTTAACATATTGTTACCATTATATCTGTACTATGGCAAAATGGTATATTCACATTCTGAAGTATCATTCATTTATGTCCACAAGGTGGAAAAATGTCATAAGTGTTTCTCTTTCACTTTATGAGTAAACAACTCTAGATTGCATAAATAATACCATTTTGCCATTCCACAGATATGATCAAAAGATATTTCATTAGTTCATAATTAAGTTGGTAAATATTTTCCTATTTAAAGGCAGTGCAAGAAAATGAAGTGCTTGTGGCTGATTATCTTATCTCATTTGGAGCAACTTTAGTTCAAAAGGATGAAACTGGTATGTCTCTTCTCCATTGGGCTGCAAAGAACGGAATGAACGATATTGTTCAACGATTATTGACAAATAAAGATTTTGGACTTTTAAATTTTATTGATTTGAAAGATGATAGCGGTAAAACATCATTACACTATGCCTGCCATGAAGGTTACCTATCAGCTGTCCAGCTCTTGTTGAAGTTTGGTGCACACCCCAATTCCAAAGATGAAATCAGCTGGACGCCCCTTCATGAAGCTTCTTTCTGGAATAACTTATCAGTAGTGCGCTGTTTGCTTGAAGCTGGTGTTGATATAAATCCTGTAACGAAATATGGAGAGACACCGCTAAACTTCTCGCATTATAATGGTCATGCTGCTATTTCTGAATTTCTCCGTATGAATGGTGGCATACAGTGATAGAATTATGTTGCCTATTATAAAATAAATATTTTTTTATTTATTGTTTTTTCACAGTGGGATTGGTTCATGCTTTATATACGTGAATAGTATTTGTTAGAATAATCTCATTAAATTTCATAGTGAAAGATCATTTTGAACTCAAAATTTATTTAATTTTTAATACGGAACATGTATGAAAACAGTGTTAATTTAAAAAAAAAGTTATTTGTATGATTAAACAAAATGATCAAAAAAATTATTATTTATAGGCTCTTTTTATCCTTCATTCAAAAAATTTATTATTTATAGACTATTTTTATCCTTCATTCAAAAAATTTATTATTTATAGACTATTTTTATCCTTCATTCAAAACATTGATTATTTATAGACTATTTTTATCCTTCATTCAAAAAATTATTATTTATAGACTATTTTTATCCTTCATTCAAAACATTGATTATTTATAGACTATTTTTATCCTTCATTCAAAAAATTGATTATTTATAGACTGTTTTTATCCTTCATTCAAAAAATTATTTTTTATAGACTATTTTTATCCTTCATTCAAAACATTGATTATTTATAGACTATTTTTATCCTTCATTCAAAAAATTTATTATTTATAGACTATTTTTATCCTTCATTCCAAAAATTTATTATTTATAGACTATTTTTATCCTTCATTCAAAAAATTATTATTTATAGACTATTTTTATCCTTCATTCAAAACATTGATTATTTATAGACTGTTTTTATCCTTCATTCAAAAAATTGATTATTTATAGACTGTTTTTATCCTTCATTCAAAAAATTATTATTTATAGACTATTTTATCCTTCATTCAAAAAATTATTATTTATAGACTATTTTTATCCTTCATTCAAAAAATTGATTATTTATAGACTGTTTTTATCTTTCATCGATACTATTAAATATATAGTAAGGAAAAGTATTGCAATCATGACAATTTTTGGGTTCCATTTTTCAACAGAAATAGATGTTGTAGTGTCCTCTGAGTCCAAATGACCAGGTCCTACAAAAAAATCCGTGTGTGTGTTTGTGCGTGTGCGTGTGTGGTAAATCAAGCTCAAAAATGATAAGTTGTATAAAACTAAATTTTTATATTTTGAAAGTTTATATTATGCCTGAGATATTACAGCAGCTTTGGCTGAGCTTAACAGAGATGTTAATAACAAAATTAGCTGATAGGAAGTGCAACTTTATACTGTGCCTTTTCCAATTTTTTATGATTTCATTGAAAATGGCTCTTAACGATTTTGACTAAAATCACTATATTGATGTGATGTTTAATGAGCTTTAATATCATTTAGGTTTCATTCTGATTGAAATTATCTGACAGAACTTAAAAGCTGATATTTTAAAATTTCTTTCTCTACCTTTAATTTTATAGTTTCCGAAAAATTAACTATATCATCTTGTTAGCATTGATATAAAACGGGTAAATATAGAAGTTGAATGAGTTTGATATCCAACTAAAGAAGAAAAGAGCTAAAATATTTTTGTATGATTTTTTTTTCATTAAGAATAGTAATGTAGATGTATAATATACCGTTGGATAGCTAAAGATTTTAGATAAAATACATGTATTATCTTATACTCAAAGTTGTAAATGGAGAATGGTGAGAATTGTACAAAACTGATTGTTACATATAATCATATAATTGGTTATTTAATAAAACACATGTTTCTATAAAAACTCAATGCAATTTTTTCCTTTACCTTCTTCATCTCTAACTGTAGTTAAAAATTTTTAAATTGATTTTAACAACGGATGTAAGTGAAAGCCGAGTGTTGTGCGCTCCAGATATTTTTATAAATGTATTTTAAATTAGATTTATTATTATTATTAGTAATGCAAGCAAACAAAGGATATATTTTTAATAATAAAATTTATTTTCACAATTATTCTGTTAAGGCAGTGAAAGGAGGAAATCATGAGATCGCCAGTCACTTATTGAATAAAGGAGCAGACATTTTCATTTTAGACTCTGAAGGAGCAACACTCCTACACCACGCAGCACACAATGGCATGACTAGGTTTGTACAACAGCTGTTGGAGAAGCAAAAAGTAGATCCATTAGCGCCAGACAGCTCTGGTCAGCTCCCGCTCCATATGGCATGTTCAGGAGGACATGTTGATATTGTAAAAACACTGCTTGCATGTAATGGCAGTCATATTGATTGCATCATCGATGAAAGTAAATATACTCCACTTCATGAAGCTGCTTTTTGGGGAAAAAAATCAGTAGTCAAGTTTCTATTGGACAATCATGCGTCCATTAACGCTAAGACATTGCGTGATCAAACACCTATGACCTTAGCCAAAATATGCGGACATACTTATGTTACGGAACTGATAAGATCCAAAGGTGGTATTTTTGGAGGTGAAATGAATATTTTAACTTAAAGCAAAATTGTTAAAAACATATTTTTACTGTGAAAACTGTAGTTGTAATTTAAAACTATATATGTTATTACTGTTAAATAAACTATTCATCTGTTATTAAAAAAATATACAAAATAAAAATCTTTCTGAATCATTATTTATATTTTTCGCCAGAATGAGGATAATTTTTTGTCTTCAGTAATTTATACATTATGAAGTCCAAGACTTCATCTAGGGGGCTATTTCCTTTAGTAAAAAATTCTCATTTCCTTTTGCATGAGTGGTTGGATTGATTTGTTATTCTAAACTAATATGATTTCCTTTGGTATTTGGGCTGATTCCAAATTTACCTCCATAGATAAAGAGCTTATTTACTATATCCGATGATGCTGAGCTTTAACCATTTAGATAGAAAACAAATACTGTATTAAAGTTATTGATTGATCATCAGTTACTCCATATGGAATGGAGTTTTCATGCCTACAATCTGATTTTAATTTGCCAAATTTTGACCTAGCATTTAACCAGAAGATGTATATCAGAAACATGGCCCTGTTAATGTTACATCTACTACCAGTGATTATTCCATTATTTTAATCACTAAAAGAGCTGAGTGATCTAAAATTGAATCATTTGTTGCTACTAGGGCCCGCTTAAGTGTTCAGTTTGAGGGAACAACACTTCTCCGGATTTATATGTTTCATAAAAAACGTTTTGCAATTAGTTTTTATTATGAGGATAAATAGAATAGATTCTAAGAATATGATATAATATAATATCATAAGATCAAGTAGTGGTACATCCAGTTACCTAAAAAGTGGAAGTGGTACACAGTGACATAATGTTTGGGAACATCTTGTATATGATGGGCATCCTTAGAGATGGAATTGTGATTCATAAAAGTTAAATAAAACAGATTACTAAAAATTTATATGAACTTCTTAACTAAGATTGAATGAAAAATAGCTGTTCAAAAAAGAAATTTTTGACACACAAACCATATGTAAAGACGGAATATTGCATTCAAATTTTTAAACAAAAATTAAGTGTTTTGGATTACCTAAATATATAATTACTGTGTGTATATATATATATATATATATATATATATATATATATATTTTAATTGTGCCTCCCCATTGCGGCTTCCACCATAAGAGCATAATTCTAGATGTGCTTCATCCATTTCACACTTAACATCACACAGACAATAAAGTGTTGACTCCATTAGTGAATATTGTCAAAATAGTTCAGTTAACTGTTTTAAAACTTTGATTTATCCAAAATGGCTTTCTATTTCTAGTAAAATGTTAATATTTAAAATTAAAAAAATTTAAATCATAATCAAAATAGATATATTTATTATTTTGTGTTAAACTCAGGAAGTTCTACTATCATTTCTACTATAGATCAGCTTATGTTTGTGCTATTCCATGTTCTACACTTTTTACTAGGTATAAAATAACTAATGTTAAGATGTATTGTCACTCAGTTACAATGACATTTGCCTTGATAATTAGGATATTAGCTATTTCCTACTGTGAGGACACTGTCTGTATGGAGCCGCTTCATATGAATCTTTAAAGCATCAGCTCTTGTGGCCTTGTAAGGACAAAAGGGACATAAGTGAGGTCTATCTTTCATGTGAATTGCCTTTATGTGCCTAATTATACTGTAACGTTTGGAGGATTTGTAGTTACAGCTAGGGCAGCTATGTGGTTTCATCTTCATGTGGACGGCATATATATGGTTACGAAGGCTGCCAGCCCACTTGGTTCTCAGGTGACAAAATGAGCAATAGAATATTTTATCAATTTGTGAACTCATCATTTTGTTGAAATATGCGCGAACATTCTGGGGTTCTATATGATGATTCATTTTCTGAGGAAACCCTACAACTTCAGGTGAGCTGTTTTTAAAATGCTGACAGATGTTTTTATTTGCTTTGTGGGCGGTTACCATGTGGATCCTCATGTTATAAGTCCTATATGTGCTGTACCCACATATCCCGCAGTGGTGGGATCTACATTTTAAGTGGACCTCCTTAACATGTCGAAACAGGTCTGATGGACGCTTGCTACGATGATCACAAATCCAACATTGGAATCGTTTTTCTATACTCTTGATAGCATTTGTTTCCTCACAATTGTTGGAAACATGTGAGCTGATCTCTAAAACATACATGAACTGAATCTATTTCAGATTATTAGGTAAGGTTAGAACATTTTTACAGAAAATGTTACTACTTATAAAAGAAAAACCACCAAAGAATTAGATTAGTTGAGGAGTGTGTATATTTTTTGCGACAGTGAACATGTTTTATTTATAAATTGACTGTTAGCTACATCTTGGTAAATCTTTCTATGTTTACTCATCATTTGCACGATAACAGAACCTCTACAGCTTGCTGCAACATGCTCTCTATTGCTATTAAGTTATGATTTTATGTAAATGACTCTTAATGTAAATAAACAAAAATTAACATCCTCCTAGTTTCCTTAAATCTTTTTCTAAAATGTATTGTAAACGAGCCAAGGTGTTCATTTTATTTAGCACCCCTCTCCCATGTTGTGGAGACCCCATTGTTCAAGTTATAGCAGGTGAGCTCTAGGAATAAGGTATTAATCCCTCTTCTATCCGGAAGTTGACTGCCCTATTTATATCTTGACCTTCATCCCATATGGAAGTCTTCTTGGACAGGTCCTGAAAAGATAGACATAGTTCTCGCTATCTACTATCTATACATGGCAGCCAGGAGGTTAATAACCCACCTTGAAATACACTTCTGAGACAGCTGATGGGAAAAGGACATTCATATAAGCCATAAAAAAAAAAAAAAAAAAAATGCCTGGTCTCTTCTTTATTGGTTGTAAAATTCATCTTATCCATTTAAAAAAATATTTTTCAAAGACAAAGATTTTTTTCTTACTAGAAAAAGACTCGGGTTTATGACATGTACCAGATCCCCCATTATTCTGCAGTAATGATAGTAACATTACACTAATATTAAATTGGCTATTGAATTACCTTTCTGTTTTGGAGATTCTGTGTCTACATATTTAAAATCTTCACTCATATCTGCAAAATATGTTAAATTTTATCCACATATCCCCAATTAAAATATGTAACAATGAGAAATCTGCTTATCATTATTAAAAGAATCACCTACATTCTTAAGTACAACATCATAGAAATGTTCGGAATCTATCATAAAAACAGAATTGCATTCAATTATGAAGGTATTTTTAATAAAAATAATTATATTTTGATGATACCTTAGACTGAAGGATAACAGAATGAAAAAAAAAAAGTTAATAGGAAGTTAAAATAAAACTAATTAGAAATCAAGTAATAAGAATAAAATTAAGATCAATGAAAATAGCTTTAATCAAGTTGTTTGTGCGGTTTTTAATTGAGGCTTGTTAACCTAATTGCAACATGAAACGTTATCCATTTTCAACATTTTTAGACTCATTAGAAAGAGGAAACATATTGCATTATCTGACACCATGTCTGAATAAAAAAATATTTTGAAGCAAAATTTAAGTCTCTTGGAGATAACTGAATAAAAAATTTGACAATGAAGAATTTAAAGTGAAATATGTGAAGAATGTTCAAATTTATTTTATCAACCTCTGCAAACTTTTGATAGACCCCTAACACTATTAAAAAATAGAGAGTCTAAATATTAAATAAATAATTAATAATGGGTCTGCTGTATGAAATATTGTACCTTCCATGTTTTAAAATTATGTTATTTATGCCAGGCATGCTTCATCAATATTAATTACAAAAAACCATCATTTTTAAACAGTATTGAGTCATTTTTCTTATTACATAAGAACAGGCCTGTGTTAAAATAGATTATTATGATGTTTCTACGAACTATTTTTTGCATTGTTAAGCAAGTTTTTAAGTTGATATTTAAGCACTTTTTTTTTCTTTTTTTTACCTTTCTTTATGAGAATTTCGAAGCATAAGGAAAACATTTTATTTCCAAATTACTCAATGAGTTGAAAATTGAAAGAAAGAAAACAACAAAAAACTTGAAAAAAGCAAGAAAGTCAAGCCAAGATATAGATTAGATTATATTTTTATTGTCTTAGGGCCAAAGGCCCTTTCTTACAGACAAAATAATAATTTTTACAATAATAAATTTGCCAAAAAAAAGATTTTTAAACAAAACATTTATAAACTTTTAAGAGTTACAGAGCTTCATCTTTTGATAGTATTTTCAGTACGAAGGTTTTTGGGGACACTGTATCAAATCTGGCATTTGATGTTTGGTTTAAAACATTCAGAGTATTTGTTCACTTAAAATGTATGCAATTTTAAAGTTTTTTCATCAAAAATATATATTTTTTCATGATAGTATTGTTTTTTTAAGATAATTTGATTAGCAAATGTTTCAATGAAAGAAAATGATGGTGATATAATGCTTAAAACACAAGTTATAAAATAAAGCAGTTTTATTACTATTAATTTTTTTTTTTCATTGTTCCTTAAATTCACAATAAATGATGACTTTTTTACTTTCACTTACTATATATATTAAGGGGAAGTATTGCGATCGTGAAAATTTTCGAATTCCAGTTTTCAACGGAAATACACGTTTTAGGGTCCCCTGAGTCCAAATAACCAAGTCCCGTAAAAAGGTCTGTGTGTGTGTGTGTGGTAGCTCCCGGGCGGAAACGGTAAGTCCTATGAAACTGAAATTTCATATTTAAGACAACTATACGCCCGAGACGTGACAAAACTTTTTTCATCAAAAGATTTGAGCCTACCAGAAGAGGCACTTTATACCATTCATTTTGCACCTTTTTTCGATTTTCTCAAAAACGGTTCCGACGATTTTGATTAAACTCGCTATATCGATGTAAAATTTAATGGGCTTTAATATCATTCACTTTGATTAAAATAATCTGATAGGGCTTAAAGGGCGATATTTTAAATTTTCTTCTTCTAAATTTGTTGATTCAATAATAATAACTAGGTTATCTTGTTAACGCTGATGAAAAACAGGTAAATATATAAATTGAATAAACTCGATACCCAAGCAAAGGAGAAAACAGAAAAAATATTTTTTTAATCCAATTTTTCGTTTTAAAACATAAGAGCAGTAATATGCATGTATGATATACCGTTGGAAAGCTAAAGATTTTAGAAAAATTATCATCTCATACACAAGCTTTTAAAAGTTAATAGAGAGTGATGAAAAGAAGATAAAACTAACTGATTATTTAAGATAATAATATAATAGATTTTTTAATAAAACACATGTTTCTATATAAATTCAATTTGATTAATTCCTTAATAATTTCACGTATTTTTATCTCTAACTGTATTTGAAAATTCTTTCATTGATTTTAAAAACGGAGGTAAGTGAAAGTCGTGTGTTGCCCGCACCAGATTTTTTTTTTCTTAGTTTTAGAATCTCTCAAAGAAGTTTAATAATAATTGCACATGTTTTATGTTGGACAATTATAAAGAGTTTGAGTATAAACTCAGCAGAATTGGTAAAATCCTTAATTTTTCACAGAGCTAGAGGTATTCTTTTTGACCAGTATCTATTTGTTTTCAATTATAACACCATCCAGTTTAAAACCTGCAAATTACTCACTATAATTTGGTATGTATAGTCCCTCTTCCTCTTTTAGTACAACTTCCAACATTGAACTTATATCATGATAACCTGAAAACAGACTTGACTGGAAAAAAAATTTCACAAAAAATATTCACTGGGAACTTTTCCAGTTTCAAAATGTTTAATAAAATGTTATCACTACTTAAACAAATGTCTTTCACTACTTAAACAAATGTCTTTCACTACTTAAACAAATAAGGCACACAAATTCAATGTTTTAAGTAAAGATAATTCCATTACACCGATAAACCAAAAAGACAGGTGAATTTTAATTATTAGTAACTTGGATAACCGTGAAGGGACAACATCAGGTCTAAAATTGACTACATTGATTTAAAGTTAATGTGAAGCATTGGCATATTCAATTAAATACAACCCTTATTGTTGGTTTATTTGTTGTTTGTATCTCGCTGACTAAACCTCTACTAAGAAATTATCCTGCTTCTAATTTTACTTTTATTTTTCATTTTAAGCAAGTTATTTACTATGAAACAGGTTATTAGCTAACAAACCCTTTTAGAGAATTATTGAAATACTTTTCAGCAGTACAAAGACCTTGTTACATCCTCCTATTTTTGTGATTTTAGTCTTTTATACTTTGTATCTTGTCCTTTTAATTTTTTAAAATAATATTGATCATCCATACAAATAATATGCTACTTATGTTTAAAGATTTATTTACGTAATTAGCCAACTTAAATACCATTTATTTCTATTTATAGTTTCCATGATATATGTGGTAAGTATTTTGTTATAATTTTTTTTATTGTTTTACCTTACCTTTTTATGATACATATTTGGGAAAACAACTGTTACTTATTCATCAGTTATCCTCCCATATTAAACGCACCCTTCCCTCTTACCTCAACAGTTTTGAGACTAAAAGTTCCATCTTATAAGTGTTATTAGACAATGAGTTTTACTTTCACTTACCTATATATGAAATATATAGTAAGCGAAAGTATTATGATCAAGAAAATTTTCGAATTTCAGTTTTCAGTGGAAATAGGTGTCCTCTGAGTCCAAATGACCAAGCCCTGCAAACAAAAAAAGGTGTGTGTGCCATAATAATGCCATTATACCAAGCATTTCGCACCTTTTTTACGATTTTCTCAAAAGCGTGTTCATGTCTAAGAACCCCACAAGATGGCTCTCACTATTAAGCCGAAACATTGACATCATTAAATTAACTATTAAGACCTTCAATACAATTATTAATATGGTTTATTTTGTTTTATCTGATCCACATGCTTTGTTTTAGTTCCAATATATTTTCTATCGAAATTATAGTGATTATATATTTCTATCGAAATATAGTGATTATAAGTTGTATAGTTTAATTAAAAATGATAAGAGACTTATCTTAACACATAGGAGAGGAAAAATCTCAGAAAAATATATGGCCCAACCATAGTCTATTATATTTATATTATTATATATATAATATATATATATAAAAACTAGCATGGGACTTAGGGACCTGTATCGAGATCCAGATTTGATTTTTTTAATCAAAAAAGGAAGATTAAGATGGCTTGAAAATTAATATCACTTATATCAGGAAAGACTTTCTTGGAAGGTTCAAAGAGGAAGAGATAAACTCAAACTGTGGTGATTAGAAGATATCAAAGAAGATTTACCGCTTCTGAGGGTGACAGAATGGAAAAGACTACAGAGAATATCTCTGAGCCGAGAAAAATGGTTGTAGAGGACATGGCTCTTCAAGTGTCATAGTGCCTTTGAGTTTAATTATAATAATTACTCTCTGTTCACTCTTTGGTCTATTTGAATCTGGTAATTTCAGCCCTGATGATGTATCAAATCTTTGGGTCAAAACAAATTATAACAATAATAAAAAATTGTTTATTAGACTTATACAGACTATTCTTCTTATGATTAACTCTACAGTGGACTATATACCTTCTTAACTGAAATAGGAACTATTTCAGAAGCAAAAAATGATTAAGAAACAACAATCAAATAAAAAGAGTTAAATATTACTCCATTAGGAGCTACATTTCTGAATGATTGAGGGAATTAATTTTTTATCATCCCATTTTGTAATCGATCCCTGAAGCACCACTCCTCTGCTCATCTACCATAGCTATTCCTAAATTTTAATGTTGAGGGTATTCTGCTCCCTTACTGCTACCTACTATCTAGAACCTGGAGACTATCATTATTCATCACACAAATTTGGATATTGTTCGAAATCTTAATTTTATCAAGATATTCACTTCTATCATTAAAAAATATTTCAAGTATAGGAAAAACAAAATTTATTGTACATAATGCCTATCCTGGTATTTGTTACTAGAAATTTTCTGACAAGCATATTTGTATTGATATTCAGAAAATCTAATAACCTATAGTTGGTGATGAAATAACTTGTTTTTATTTCAACTTTAAGTTTTATATCTATTGCTGTATGTCCTACTCTATTTCTTGTTGGTTAATTGTGCTTTTTACACAATTATGATCATTGGTATTTCAACTTTTAATATTCCATTTTAAGCCATACTGAGTTTTTTCTATATGCAGTTTTATCTTTCTTTGTTGAGCCATTTTTAGTCTAATTTTTGTTTGTGCACAGCATTAATATGATCATTCAAAAGACCAACAAAGGGAGCATCATAGCCACATTCTGAACACTTGTATGGAAACTCTTTGATATGAAACGTTTGAGTATGCTTTGCCAAACTACAAGCCCAAAATGTACTAAAAGAACATTTTGTACACTGATAGCGTTTCCTATGAGTATGCCGCATTCTAATGTGATTGTTCAGATAGGTATAAGTAGATGTTATAAAATCACAATAGTCACATTTATAATTTTTTTTTTGCACATGAATTGCCCTGACATGGTGGTATATGTAAGTGATTCGACAGCTCCTGTAATCACATTCTGGGCATTTAAAAGGTTTCTCTTTAGAATGTTTCGATTTCATGTGTTTCCTTAATGCAGAAGAATGTCCTGTATTGAATCTACACAGCTGGCACTTGTAAGGTTTCTCTTTCAAATGAACAGATTTTATATGAGCCTCCAAGTTGGTCTTAAACTTAGATATCAAATCACAATGGTAACAAAAGAAGTAAGTCATGTCTGAATGGATAGATGCCAAGTGCTGTTTCAGTTCCATTTGAGACTTAGCTTGATGTTCACAATCTAGGCAATGGTAAAAATTTGAAATGCGATGTCTTTGGCTCATATGTTTCCTTAAATTGCTTACTTCATTGCAGCTGAATTGGCATTCTGGGCACTTATAAGGTTTTTCATAATCGTGAACTGCTTCTTTGTGAATCCTTAAAGCACTGATTTTCGAAGTAGTAAAGTTGCAATCCGTACACGGATAAAGTTTCCATTTGGAGTGTACTGATGATTCATGAGTATTTACATTATATTTTGTTGAAGCATAATATTTGCACTTGGAGCATTTGTATGGTTTCAGTTTCTTATGAACAGAATGTATGTGCTGCTTTAAATTACCTTTTTGAGAAAATCGGTGCTGACAAAGTGGGCACTGATGATATTTCTCTTTTTCATGAATGGCTTTTTTGTGATTATAAACTCTACTTTTGAAAGGTGATTGGTAATTGCATAGAGGACACTTATGAGTCTTTCTGCCAGCATCCATTTTAATTGGTTTCTTTTTTAATCCAGCAGGAAAGGAGACTCCTAAAATTTATTATGTAGTTACTATTTCTCATTCAGCTCAAAAATGAACATAATATTGTTATAAAGTTATTTCAAAATCACAAAAATAATGTTTTCTTTCATTTTAATATATTACCGAGACCATTTTTTTTTTTTTTTAATCTCATTCCTACTTATCATCTTAATTAATGTTCTGTTCTTAGTAACTGTTTCATCTCTAAATATACCCCAAAACACAACATTTAAATATATTAAGCTGAATATCTAAATCATTAATTTGATAGAATTTACCTTCTTCTTCGACTGTTTGGTCTGAAGAAATGCTATTCCTCTGATGACAATCTGCAAATTAAAATTGAACTATTAAAGTCCATTAGATTATGGTACATTGCAAAATTATTTAAGATGAAGGCTTATTATTTATATTAAGCTCCTAACATATCTGAAAGTATATTTCTTTCTGAAAATTTGAAATATATTAAGGAAGATATCTCAGTAATTAATTTTATAGTATTTACCTTCATCTTCTACTATTTTGTCAGAAGAAAATCTCTCGCTCTGAAGACAATCTGAAAATGAAATTCAACTAAATTAAAATTATTTACAGCCACATTATTTTTAATATCAATAATTGATCGAAGAAGTCCTGATAGTGGTGAAGAAAAATGTATTTTTTTTTCTTCATCATCATCATCCATGTTATCTTCCTTCTTTATTTTTAAAATCATTAAAATCGTGATCATTGAAAGGAGAAACATTATTTATAAGTAATGAATTAAAAACAATTATTTTAATGACGTAAAGTTATGTGAATAAAAAAGAGAAATATTCAACATAAAACCAATGTCAGAATGGTAGTTTAAAAGACCATTCTTCTAAGGTTTTTAATCTTTATGGGTTTTTCCAAATTAAAATAAAATGGGTTATCCAAATTTTAAGGTGAATTTCATGTGAATATCCATGAATTACAAGAAAGTTTAATTCTAATTGGAAATAACAGAAAACGATTTTGTATTTAATAGTAAAATAATTTATAAAATGTATGGTCTCACCTGAGGAGTCCATTTATTGTAAAAGTTATGTACTCTTTTCCGATTGATTTAGAATAAAATATCAAATAATTTCCTTTTCAATAACATTAGCCTGAATATAGGTTACAAGAACACAACAAAACAATCATATGTTCAATTATTCATGTTTTAAATTATAAAAAGTGACAAAAATTACTTGGAAACAACAAAACAGGTTTTTGCTGTTGAAAACTTCGCGTTATTTCCTAAGAATATGTTATGTTAAATTGAAGTATTTTTGTTTTACTTCTTGTAATAGGAGTATAGATAATATTTATATAATAAAAAAACAAATATCAACATGAGATGCAATTATTTTAATACATTACAAATCAAACATGTATCTCTTGATTCATTCTACTTTTTTCTTATTCGCTTTTATGTTTCAGATTGAGAGAATTTAAATTATTTACAATTTAATGTTTATCACATTAGAAATAAAAAAAAGAAGCTTGGATTACCAACACCAAATATTGTATAATTGTAGTTATTGACACATGATTCTACAGGGAACTATTATCATTTAAAGGGTTCAAGAACAGCTAAGCTTCAGACTTTTTTTTTTATTTTCTTTAATTGATTTAATTTATTTGACTGGATATAATTTCTGCAAGTGAAATTTAGAGCATTTCAAGAAGAAAGTAGACATTCCTAGAAGAATCTTAAAGTGTCATAAACTATTAGGAGCTACTAAGAAATAAAGATACCAACATCTCATATATCCTTTTTATTTCCTAGTATCTAGACAAAAATTACTGTTCTAGTTGATCAAAAGATGTCTTATGGCCTTAACATCTACTACCATTTCAGAATTTGTTAAATCCACTTTTTTAAATATGTTTAAACTTTGAAATCCATTGGTTTATGTGAAAGTTATTGCCAAAAATATGAATTGTCATTAAAATCCTGTTCACTCTTTAGGTCATTGTTAATACTCCTTATACACACTATTCAAACAAAGAAAAACCTTGTATCCGCAATAAAAAACATGAACTAATCTTTAATTATCATCATTATTTTAAAAATAAATAAATATTAAACTTACCATTGAGTGATTTACATTTAAAAAAAAACAGTAATAAAAAAGTCTGGGACGCATAACACTTCGCTTACCTCTCATCTTGAAATCAAGGATTAAAATATCTTTAAAAAAAATCAAAATAACTTAAAAAAGATAATTTTTGTAATATCCTAAAATTAAATAATATAATTGTATAAGATAAATAATAATATCCTCTCTTTTTATGGAAATATTTATTTTAGATTAAGGAGAGAGAATTTTATGGCCTTTTGTCATAAACTATTCTTCTTTGCGGAAAAGATAAATTACCTAGAAATAATATTTCTGCTGTTTTCTTCAATTGATTATCAAATTCTTTAATTTTTTTGTTCACCCACTGTTTTCTCTATAACCAGCTGAACTAGTTAGTTATTTCCAATTAATAAAATTTAAGATATTTTAGAAGAATTTTGAAAATTTGTCATTTAAACCCTACCACACTATTTCAATCTAAATAAAACCTACGTGAACTTAAAGCCCATTTAATATTGCATTTTGAATAGTAAAAAAAAATACATTTACATTATAAAGTGGCTCTTCAGGTTCATCAATTTTGAGGAATACATTTCTATAACATCGTTGGCATAAATATACTTATACAGAATTTTCATTTTCGTGATAGGCTTCCCACAAACACAGACCCACACCCACACCCACAAAACTTTCCAAGGACTTCCAAGTCATTGTGGACCTACGTGTGATAACTGAAATCAATTTCCTGTGAAAACTGGAACTCGAAAATGTTTGTGATTGCAATACTTTTCATTACTAACAATATTTCATCATGAAGTGACAATGGTTGACTGTGTGTATATATGAGAGAAGTTGATTCAGGGTGCAGTCAATTTAATACACAATTAAGCGTAAACTTAATTTATTGGTGCCGACGTTTCGGCCTAAATTATAGGCCTTCTTCAGGGTGGTTGTGTGAGCTGAGAAGGCGTCAGTCAACAACAATGCAAATATTTATCCGTGCAACAACAATGCAAATATTTTTATTATTATTCTGAAATGGAAGAATTGTTGTTGACTGACGCCTTCTCAGCTCACACAACCACCCTGAAGAAGGCCTATAATTTAGGCCGAAACGTCGGCACCAATAAATTAAGTTTACGCTTAATTGTGTGTTAAATTGACTGCACCCTGAACCAACTTCTCTCATAACAATATTTCATATTTGTAACTGAAAGTTCCTGTTTGTAATATTTAGTAAATGGTAACTCGTTAACTTCCATTACCGAATTTCATCCAAATAGCCATAGTAGCATAAAAGTGACTTTAAATGAATAAACAAACAAACCAAATTAAATCATTTTAAAGTTGAAATTTTGCATACTTTTTTTTCTAGGGTGGTGTGTGGGAGGATGAAGAATTAAAATCTGAGCAGTTTGTAAGAAAAAATATTAAAATCACTGTTTTGATGGTTTAAAAAAAAAATATTTTTTAGGGTTATTACGAAGCATAAAATATGAGGATTTTCATGGTTTGGAAACAGGGATGTTTTATTGTCCAAAATATTTTATGATACCAAAATTATTGTCTACATCAATCATAACTAGTGGTATTGAATAACCACTATGTGTTTTAAGAAAGTAATCTTCAGGATTTTTCTATTTTTTTTTTTTTTTTTTTTTTTTGATGAAGTTCTGAGAAGCTTTGGCCTCTAATGTTTTGCACAATCTAATATTTATATTTAAATCGGTGATTCATTTGGGATCCTCTGCTTGTAAGTTATGAAGTTCTAAAATGAAATCATCAATCATTCATAAAAATCCAGTTACCTTTCTACATTTCTAGTTGGTAGCTTGTGATTTTGAAACAATTAATGGAATGGAAATGGTATGGATAGCATGGACATTGCCCAAAGTTCAGGTTGGTTTAAAAAATGTATTGTATGTATTATTAATATTAAAAATGTATGGCCTTCACATAAGCCAAAAAATAATTGTACATAGAAAGTACTATTAATTTAATCAAAACTGTTACTATAACTAAATTCAATTATAATTTAGGTTCATAAAGGCCAAGGATTGGTGTAAAACCTTAATAATAAAAAATGTTAATCTCCAAATACCAAAACTAGACATTAAAACACAGTAAGTAAACCAACAATGTTATATGTAAAACAAAATCTTAACACTAAACTGGAAAACTGTTCGGAAAACCTAAAGAAATAAAAATAATGAGGAAACTTCTAGGACCAAGTTGGACCGAAAACGGCTATAGATTACAGAAAACCTCTAAAATCGAGCAATATTTTAACATAGAAAAGACGTCTTAAATTCCATGGTAACATTATGAGGATTCCCGGTTACAGACTAACAAAAAGAATAGTAAAATACATAATACACCCCGCTCATGGATCAAAAATGTGAAAAAAGACTTGGAATCAGCCAAAATTACCAAAGAGGAAATCGACACAGGAAACATTTTTAGGGGGAAAAAAGTTGAAAGATGGGAGGTTAAACCAGAGAAAAAAAGCTTCAAGAACCAGGAAAACAAGTGGAGCGAAGAAAGAAGAGTTGAATTCTCGCAAAGAAAGGAAAATTGGTGGACAAATAAAAAAACAACAAGATAACCCAAAACTTTACTTAACTTCCTCCAATATAGGAGCTTCACTGCTTCTAATAATAATAATAATTCAGGAAATTACTCATTAGATTTTATAAACCTCATTTATTTCATTTTCATTGTTTAAACCATACTGACACTATGAACTACTTCTTCCCTAAGGACATTATAGACAATCACAGGTGGTTTGGTGAATACCTCCATCCCTTTGATGTCATGACTATTCCTAATTGAAGTTCTTAAATAATCTCATCTGTAATAAAAAAAGTTAAAGTTATTTAAATTTAATTTCTAATTACTAGAGTTAATATATGTTTTAAGTATTAGTAAATCTTCAACACTAAAAAGTCGATTATATCGTAACTCACATTTTATTACATCTATTTTTTTTATAAAACACATTCTTTTTTTTTTTTTTTTTTTTTTTTTTTTACATATTAATTTTCTTTCTCCTATCTATCAAACCGCTCCTTTCGAGTTCGCTGTGGTGCAGAATATTCCAATTATTATCCAGTCGATTCCGGTGTTCCTCAGGGCAGTGTCCTTGGTCCTTTCCTCCACAATATATTCACGGCTGATATTCCTGTTTGCCCTAATACCTTCCTAGCAACGTACGCTGATGACACAGCTATCCTATCCTCTCACTTAGATCCCGAAATTGCATCTATAGGCCTCCAAACGCATCTTTCTCAAATTGAAGACTGGTGTAACAACTGGAGAATCAAAGTTAATCAATCCAAATGCAAACATGTCACCTTTGGACAATTATACAGACTATTGAACAGAAATTCTAAATTATCTATCGAGAACAAACTGCTAATATACAAGACAGTACTGAAACCTATCTGGACCTACGGACTTGAACTGTGGGGGACAGCCAAATTTTCTAACATCAAACGCATTCAATCCTTCCAATCAAAAGTCCTCCGAACAATAGTTAATGCTCCTTATTATGTCTCCAACCATACCTTACACCGCGACCTAAATATTCCATTTATTTTAGACCTTATACCATTAAAATTCTCTAAATTCCATCAGAACCTTATCCATCACCCTAATCCCCTAGCTCAATCCTTATCCAGCTCCACACATCCTTACCATCCTCCTAGAAGGTTGAAACGGCAGGGCCTCGAGACCTCTTGTAAAATGTATATTGGAGTTCTAGCATTGGCTAGATTCTCCACTCACGTGCTGTATGCTTGTGAATTGTATATAGGTATGAATGACTTTTGTATATATTTTATTGATTTTGTTTTGTATATATGTATATTGTATTATTATTATATAAATTTATTGTTTTGTATATATCGTGTGAATGTAGTATGAATGTTGTACTTCATCACTATTAAAAATGTCCTAAATTGGACAGATTGTAATATTGCTCAATAAAGAATTGTTTCTAAAAAAAAAAAAAAATTTTCTTTCGAGGGAGAAGTAATGAATTTTAATAAATATTTGATCGATATAAATGAAACTCGTAAATCTCCAATAGTTCTTTAACAATTGTTTTGAAATTTTAACCAATCTTTCACACAGAGTATGATCGTGCTCTTGTATGTAGGATATTGGGATAGGTGCTCAACTTCTTGGTCATCAGCAGTTTTTGTATGTAAAGTTAGTAAAAAAAGTCTACATGCACCACAATATTTCATTTATGAAATAATGTGCATCATTTTTGTATTGATTAAATTTATGATTATCGATGAATAATCGTTTGAGAGAGAGGTGATAAAAAATAAAGGAGGTACCACAGACCATTAGAAAATTTTTTGTTTATTATTTATGTTTTGTTTTTTTAACTTTAAATCTTTATTCACACCTGTAAATAATACAATGAACAATCAGTGAATGTGCGGTCAATTTTAAGAAACATGGCGTGATAGGCATGAGGGAGAGCAGCACCCAGCGGTACCTACTCCTGGCATGAAATTAGTGTATATTACTAAAGGAGAAGGTCTCTCATCCAACTCCTCTTCAGCCTTCTGTAGGCATTTCCTGGCATGAGTGTTGTGGCCATGTCATTGATTAGTGTGTTAGGGTGACCTTGTAGTTTGTCGTGGAAACGTTTGTAGTGTGTCCGTATGTGCTCATTGACGGTTGGCATCTTAAGGTCAGTATGTAAAGTTATGTTGCTAACGTACCACGGTGCTTTTGTAATTGTTCTAAACGTTTTAGCCTGTAAGATTTGAAGTATGTTAATGTGAGTCTTTTTAGCTGTCCCATATAGCTGTGATGCGTAAGTCCAAATAGGTTTCAGTTGGTAAGTATAGGTGTTTAATTTCTGTCGAAGTTTTAGTTTCGAGTGTTTTGAAAAGAGTGAGTAAAGAAGTCTCAGTCTTTGGTTAAGGGTTTTCTTTTTTTGGTTAATATGCGGGCCCCAAGTCATTCTTCTGTCAAACGTCAAACCAAGATAATGTACAGTGTCCGTCTGTGGAATTTGTGTGTTGTCTAAGAAAACGGGAGGACTCGTGTCATGTCGAAGAGTAAAGGTGATATGGTGTGATTTGTCATTATTCAATCGGATTTTCCAGAGTTTGAACCAGTCATGTAATTTTATTAGATGTTGTTGTAGGATCTCTGAGGCGTGGGTTGCAATTTTATGTTTTGTTAAGATCGCTGTGTCGTCGGCATAAGTCGCTGTTAGAATATTGGGGCTGTAAGGTATGTCATGAGTGTAAATAATGTAGAGTAACGGAGCGAGCACTGCACCTTGGGGTACTCCTGCTGCGATAGATCTCATGGCAGATAGCTCTGATCCCTGTCGAACGGAGAAAAATCTGTGAGAAAGGAAAGAATGAACAATGAAGTAGTAAGTAGGCGGAAGGATAGTCTTGAGTTTGAAGAGAAGCCCCTGGTGCCAAACTCTGTCGAAGGCTTGAGCAACGTCGAGAAATACGCCAGTAGTGTATAACTTCTGCTCTAGTGCGGTGGATATGTAGTCCGTCACTCTGTGTAGTTGGTGCAATGTCGAGTGATGTCTTCTGAATCCAAATTGATGATCTGGTACGATGTCGTGTTAGTTAGTACATCAAGAAGTCTTTTATGTAGTAGATGTTCGAAAATTTTGGAGCATAGCGGAAGTAAGCTTATTGGTCGGTATGATGAGGGAGTATTTTTGTCCTTGTTGGTCTTGTGAATCATTGTAATATGTGAGTATTTCCATTGAAGCGGGAATTTGGTTGTTCAGTATCGCGTTATAGATTGAAGTCAGAAACACTAGAGCTTTCCTGGGCATTTGCTGGAGTACCTCAGCGTTAATTAAGTCGTGTCCAGGGGCTTTCTTTTTAGGCAACTTTCTGATTTGTTCAGCGACTTGAGCAGGTGTGAAGGAAGGAGGAGGTAATGTCAGTTGTAAAGGTTCATCCAGAGTTTTAAGTACAATTTTATCATGTTCGATGTTGTTGAATTCTGTGTGTGGTGTAAAGATAGAAGATAGATATTCGGCGAACAGTTCGGATTTTTCTCCGTCAGCCATGGCCCAGGAACCATCTTCTTTTCGGGGGGGTGCAGGCACTTCCCGATGCTTAGTAAGGTTTTTAGTATGCCTCCACAAGCTGCCATCGTCAGTCGAAAGGTTACTAATGTAGTTATCATAAGTTGTTCTTTTAAATTTTTCAATTTGTCGTTTGAGTTCGTTGTTGAGTCGGTTGTAAATTTGTTTGTCTGATGGAAGTCGGTCTGTCTGCCATATTTTCCGGGCTCTTCTTGGATTTTGGTGTAAAATGTGTTTCAGTGATTAGTGCTATGTCAATTCGTTTCTCGTGTAAATATATGTCTAGTTCTGTCCTATGTTGATTAAGTCCGTTTGCGTTCCATAGTATGATAGACATGGAGCCTACAGTCATCTGATTAATGGGCATATATTTGTCTAAGGGCAAGGGTAGTTTGAGAGAGTTGTTGAAGAAGACCGAAGAGGGGCTGAATGAGATTGTTTAAATTATTGATAATATTGTATAACTGGCCAGAGGAGTTATCTACCGGCGGGACCGGTAGGGTAGTGCCCCACTCATACCTGTATATCTGTGTCGTTGGTGTGGCGCTTGAGCTGGTAGCTGTTGGTGTGGGGCTTGCGATGGTTGATGCGGCTGTCTCTGGTGCTGTTGGTACTGGGCTTGAACTGGTTGTTGTGGCTGTCTCTGATCTTGATGGTCTGGTGCTAGAGCTGGTTGATTCAACTGCCTCTGATGCTCCCGGTCAGTTCTTGGATGAGGTGGCTGAGGTTGATTTAGTTGTGGAAGAGGTGGAAACTCATTGAGGGCAGGCGGTGCATGTCTTACTGTTGGAGGTCGCTGAGGAGCGTACTGCTTCGAGCGATGTTTTCGAAGTTCTTTTAAAGTTTGGCAGCCCCTATAGTTGGCGGGATGAGCGCCATTACAGTTGGCGCAGGTTGCAGCTGTTTCTCTTGGTTTTGTGCAAGCACTGCTTTCGTGGCCCAGTCCACATCTTACACATTTTGGTGGGTAGTTGCAGTACGTTTTTGTGTGTCCGTACTGCTGACATCGAATACATTGAGGAATCATTTTTCTTTTGCGCGGTTCCTCTATTTTTATATGGGTATAGTACAAAAATTCAATGTCAAAGATTTTGTCATTGAATGTTGCTTTTGAGACGTCCACGAAAAAACATGGGAAGGGGTGTTTTAAATCGTGAAATGACGTTGACAATACTTGTTGCCTTATATCCATATTTGGCCAGTTCTTCTTTTATGGTGGTTAGTGGTGTGCTGTAGTGTAGGTTTTTGATAATAACTCGTGGACTTTTTTCCTCTGGTAGTTGATATGTGTGGAAGTACGCACCTCCCTTTTTTAAACTAGTCACTATCTTTCGGTAAACATCTGAGTTTTCAGGGTATACGGTTACTCCCCTGACAGATGTCTTGAGCCTGAAAACTGTTTGCCCCTCCCTCAT
Source organism: Piezodorus guildinii (assembly GCA_023052935.1). Taxonomy (NCBI): domain Eukaryota; kingdom Metazoa; phylum Arthropoda; class Insecta; order Hemiptera; family Pentatomidae; genus Piezodorus; species Piezodorus guildinii. The sequence goes on along the minus strand of CM041292.1, from coordinate 41,847,259 downwards.
TATGAAGGAATGTTATGAGTGCAGGGTAATCTTTAACGTCAGATAAATGTATGGGTGGCGGTTTGGTGTTGGTAGGTTGATTAGTTGATGGCTCTGGTTCATCTATTGAGGGTGATAAAGGTTCGAACCTGTTTTGAGTATTTGTGGGTGGACTAACCTTCATAATTTTCCTGGGGTCTCTTTCTGCAGTTAAATGTCTTTTTCTTCCTGACACAAGCTCCCAGGAGATATTTTCGTGCTCGATAGCATTATTAGAAATGTCTAAGCCACTGGTTGGAGCACTTGAAGTTGAGGCTTCCGTCATTTTTCCAGTGGGAGAACCCACTTCACTAAATAAATTTTACTTCTCTTCTTGTTTGCTTGTTCAGCACACAGTTAGGAAGCAAGTTTGTTTGTAAACACAAAAATTTTTCACTTAAAACATAACAAAAATCGGAAAAAAACTAGAGAGCAAACTTATCACAGTTATCTATTATTTATGTTGAAAATTATTTTCGTATACATAACATATTTGCGTGTATGCAGACTTTTTTTTGTGAAAACGTGTCGTCACTTTTTCTATATTATTTTCTGTTGTGTTTATAAAATTTTTAAACGACTTTAAAATTTACTAAATTAATCAAAAGGGCCTGTATTTAAGAGGAAAAAATAAATGAATTGTTTCATCTGTTTTTCCTTTTTGCTTTTAACCCACATCTTCAAATTAATAATAAGTGTATGCAGACGTTTTTTACTAACTGCATGTGTTGCTTTAATGCCAGACACATAGCGCTGTTGTTTAAAAAAAAAAGTTTATTTGACAAGTGGCATTCAACGTAGTATGTAATTTCTATCAAAGTTTCAAATATATCGGTTAAGAACTTTGAAATATCCTATATTTTTATTTTTATTTAAATGGATTATTTCATGAAAACTTAGTGGAATTTCAACATATGTGATTGTTTAAAAAAATCTGTCCATTTTACTCTCATCTTCAGGTCTATAGGCGGGATAGTAATATTTCTAACATGGGAAATACCGCTGTCTGCTATTTTATTTTATTGATATGCTTTGATTACTATTGTCACACTGATTCGTTTAAAACATTTATATGTAATCTAAAACGATCTTAATTTTTTCAAAAGCAGAGAAAAAAATCTTATGAAAAACAGCTCGACGGGTCTCCTGTTGTGTAGTGGTTAGCATCACAGCTGTTCAAGCCCAAATTAACAATTGATTATAATTTTATTTATTTTTATCAAGATAACAGATGTTCATTTGTCTTTTATGTGCGTGGGTTTTATGGTTGTTAAAAAACATATGTTACTAGAGTCAGTGTGAACTATTGCTGTGGGTTGTTTTTAAACCACAAAAAAAACTATCCCACCTCTTTTTATGTGAAATAATGCTCTATTCAAGAAATTAAGAAAATCTTGTGAAGCCGAACCGAAGGTAGCAACCAGATGGTAAGTTTTCACCATTCTTATTTTAACCACCCAACAGTCCGACGGGGAAAGGTTTGTTTTTCAATTGAGAAAAGCCCCTTGCCTCAACAATAGTCTTAAATACTCATGGTCGCGGATTCAAACCTGGCAGATGGTCATAGTGGTTTTTAATGGGAGTAAAAAGTTTATGCCCTAATTATGTCGTATCGTTATTCTTAGTTATCGGAGATGACGTAAAATGGGCGATGTCAGGCACTCGTTAAAGTTCCTTATGTTGGAGCAATTCCTTTATAATATATTGTACCTTTAACAATAAATTAACAAAATTATTAAGTCATCTGTGGCAACACTGTTTTTCCCCCACTACTGTTAAGAGAGTCTGTTCCTTTTTGTTGTGACCGCACGTTGAACTCTGTTAAATAAAGTATGTTTGCTCATGCAACTGCAGTTGGCTGTAATATTATTTCTAACCTGGCAATACCTTATACTAATTAAACCTGGATAGGCAAAATTTAGGACTCCTCTGTAGCATAGTCCGATTAGCCGTAGTAGCATAAATTGATGTTAAAGGTATAAACAAAACAAAAACAGCTCGAGACTCATGCGTACTATGGAGTGACAGAAGTCGGGCATAATGATTAACACAAGTTTTACTAACATTATGGTAATATTAAACGTATATTAATTATAATGAAATGGCGAAATAAATGTTTGCAATTAAGGACTACTTGGAATTAAAATTCAAATTAAAAATCATCGCACCTTGACAAACGTCTTACATGGAACCCTCAAACAAAAGACTGAAACGACAAAAAACTGCCCGACGTTTACGACTAGTTCAACACTTACTGGACAAACGCTCTGGCCTTCCACTTAACTACATAAGACTCATCATACATGACTATCATAAGACCGATATGGACTTACGGAGTAGAGATTCGGGATTCTACTAAAATATCAAATTCTTCCCGTCTCCAATCCTTACAATCAAAAATCCTTCGAAAAATCTTCAATGCTCCTTATTTTGTAACCAATAAATACATCCATAAAGACCTTAATGTTCCTTATGTTGCTGACTTGGCCCGAACCAGGTACTACTCCTTTCATGAAAACTCTATTCCTACTCTAACTCTCTAGTTTCAATCCTTGCTTCCTCTGCAATCCCTGATAATCCTCTAAGGTGTCTGAATGGAAGAATGGGTAGTACTTCCTAAGTGATTAAATTATAAATTAAGTTATCATGCAAGTATAGAATGACCCGATTTCATACAGTATATATTTCTTTAGAACCACAAGTTACTTACTATCAGTACGTAGACGAAGAATGAACTGGATAGATTGGTATCGCTTTCAACCTCAGTTCATTGACCTGAAAAATATTGTGTTCATGTTATTCGATATTATTTTTATTTTATATTTGTTATTTTTTTAATGATGAACATAGATCATCGTATTATGACAAACACCAAGAACAACCGGCATAACTAAAACTACATTCATACCTGGCGCGGAATCAATTTTCCAGATAACATGCCCCACAATTAGAAAAATAATGAATAAATAATAATTACTTGCTAGTCAGTAATAAATAAATTGGAAATTAAATAACTATACAACTGCGTAGGAAACTCGCCAATCTATTGAATTATAGTTTCTAATCTTCATTCTAAATTTTCTTTTGGATCGATTTTCGTAAGATATATTTTTGGCCGTTTCCAAAAAAATAAAGTGTTAAGTGCGAAAATAAAAAAAATCAATCAACGTCTTTTGGAAATGGCCAAAAATATACCTTATAAATCAATTGAATTATATTTCCATGAATTAAGTCAGTAAACATCATTGAGGGCAACATGTATTGAAGTAGAAATAAATATTTTTGAGTATGTTATACCTGTAATATTTTTAATCAGCAATAAATACACACCAGTTATTTTATTAGAATCCATTCTAATTATATATATATATATTATATATTTATTTATTTATTTATTTATATATTTATATTTATAAAACATAATAATTTAGCTACGTTTATGTCGAAGGAACAACTCGATTCTTTCCCTAAGATTTGATTTTCAACCTTATTAAAACAGTTGAAGAAGGTCTAACCAGTTACAATAGCTACTATATGCTACTTTTTAATGATCAACATCGTCCAAAAGATTATTTTTTTCCTTCTTTTCATCAAATATACTATTGCTGAAAAGTTCTTAGCTATATTTTTGATAAATTACTGACTCTTGTACAGATTATTTATTTACGAAAACATCGCATAAAACCTTTGAAACAGGTTTAGATTTAGGAATATTAACATGATGGAAAAGGCTTGGACTGTTTAAACCTTCGCATTGGAAGATTTTATCTTGAACTTCATCTTCTCACCGCTGCTGTCTAATCATTATATAACTCCAAATCTTTATCATAAAGCTTCTAAGTTGTGAGAGAAGAAGTAATCAGAAAAATAAGCCAATAATAGCGTAAGAGAGAGTTTTTCAGAATTAATATAGTCCGAGTAGAGCTCAAGAAATAAAAAAACAAAATAGTCTGATTTAGTCATTGGTTTTCGAAACAATCTACGTTTTTTATCCATGTATCGACTCAGTCCTTTCCTAGTTGTACCTCGAGAAGCCCAGATGATGACCGACAATGTAGGTCGATAAGTTGGCAGAGCAATAAATAGTTAAGAATATTACATTGTTTTTTTGTTAGGTCGCCAATCGGACTATCACTCTTCTTATTTTTTCTGATTGCTTCTTCCCCCCAGAGTAAATGAAAACTTAATATCTACAAGACAATTGCTATAATACCATAACGATGCATTACCGGGTGACTTTTAAAATATTATTGAGTGAACCAGCACAATAGAGATTTTAAACCAAAATTGACTATATAATTCAGCATTCCAAAAGCATTTATTTATCCAAGCATTATCATAAATTATCCAAAATTATATTTTGGTTTGGAGCTATCTTATCTTTATTCATATAAAAGTCCCTTCGTTCCATAGACATGAATATATATATATTGCACTATCTAAGACGGTCTATGTAAAAAATATGACTAAACAAATAAAACTAAATTAAACATAAAGCTTCTTATGTATAATCTTGGTACTAAAACCCGCAGAAACACCACAATCATAACAAATTTGGTTTGAACTGCTATATGAATTGCTGGTGTGTGGTCTCTCTCTCACTTGAGCAATGGTATGTAACATATAATATTTGAATGACGAGCTAATGCAGTTAGGTGTTTTTCACTTATCAATAAAAATAAAATATATATATATATTTTTTTTCACCCCTACCACGCCTTTGAAAGTTATACGGTAATGTCTCGGGCCAGGGATCAGTGCCTAGTTAAAAGTCCCCCGCACCAAGTCGCGAACGCGTAATATTGGGTTATCCGGAAAGTTCGTAGATAAATTTGAACAAAAATTAAAATTAATGCACAGCTTAAAATTTATTTATTTAATCTACAAAATAGTTACCAACGTTAGCGATTGACAGTATAATAACCTCGATGTCAAGAGTTGAACTCCGGCCAGCCCGGGGTTGGTCTTCCGGATTGAAATCTGATCTAAACCGCGAAAACGATTTCTGAACCATACTATCAGCAATTAAATCGCCGCCATACACGGCACGAATTTTTTTTTTTTGCATTTTAGGCTGTGTTTTTCCATTTTTAAAAAAAGAACAGCATAATATGCCGAAAATGAACTGAATCGTCATTCTTGTTGGTTTGCAACATACTACACTATTTAGCCTTAATAAAGAACAATTCAGTGTGTAAACATAGTTAATTCCATACGGATTAAAGGCATATAAATAAACATTAGCTTCGTGGTTCATTTTTAGTAGAAAAAATAAAAGGTAAATTTTGTGGTTATTGGACAGCAACGTGCGTTCACAGCAACCCTCTAATCCCCTAGTCGCTGGGCAGTTAACGGGTGAAGTAAGTTTTAAAATTTGTAGACTACTTGTTCAGAGTCCTTTACATTTCCTTACCTCTGACACGAGCCCTATTTTCCCTTCTCCTTCCCCAAGTCGGCCGTCTGTTGTCCTGCCGCCTATTGACCCGAATACCGAGTTCCTCTGCCGTGCTCATCATGTGAATCTCCAGTGGCTTACCTGTCACCAGAGAAAATCAGTATATTAAACTTCTGCAAATGTAATCCTTGTGTATCTATATATTAAAGTTCAACATAGAAATTTTCTTCTTTCACACTGTTTATTATTGGTACCTCATGTTATTAAATTGGCAAACATGGCACTCACCATCCAGCGGCACGCCGTTGTACTCGGACATCGCTTTGATGGCTTCCTCTTTGCTTCCAAAGAAGATATCTGCTGAGCCTAAAGGTTTACCAACTTGGCTGTAGTGGACGGTAGAAGATATCACATCTCCGAATTCGGAGAACAGATCCTACACCATAAAAGAACATTCAACATTATAATAAAATGTGTTAAAATAATTGTATTACAAACATGTTTTTTATTGATCTTACGTTTAAAGCGCTAAGCAAGAAATATAGTATTTTATCTAAAATTTAGTTGATATTGCTAACCTTACTCGAACAAGAAACTTTGTCCAGTTAGCACGATTTCTTATGTATTTGACATATTATGATATTAATCTAATGCAATCAGCAATGTAGATGGATATGCTTTTTCTTTTTTAAAAAAAATATAAATATATACATATGCATCATTTGTGTCTTGTTCTTTATAATAGTTATTAACCTATTTTCGCTTTTTCACTACCTTAGATAGGAAAGTCTTGTAGCCGTACAAGAATCAGAAAAAAAATATGTCTTAAGAATCAAAGTTTTGCACTCGTGTTTTAAGTTTTAGATATAAGGTAATATACTCTTAGGTCTCGTGTCCGTCTGTATGCTGTCAATTAGATGTTACTAGCAAAAATCTTACTCATGATTATCTGCCTTAAATGGAATTTTCGAGGATTGTGGTAACTTACACCATATGAATGTTGTCAAATACCATCCCTACTTCGTTTGACGCATTTTTCTTAGTACGATTATATTAAGAAAACCGATGGTGTGATTTGACCCAAACCTGATCCTTGGTGGTAATTTAGGAATAAAAACTTCGACTCCTCTTCGACTGATAAGTAAAAACCATCTTCGGTAGGAAGACGGTACTTATAATAAATAAAGGCAAAAACAACGTTACACCAAATTGACTTATAATACTTTACTTCTTACTATTATATCTCTTCTAGAAACATCTTCTGAAAGATTAGATATGAATAACTTCGAAGCGCATTCGATGTTTTCTTCTATTGCAAGCCTGCTCTGAATTTTATTCAGTCTTTCGTTGACTTCGTTTACCTAAAACCGGATGATCAGTTTTTAGAAAAAGGAGATTTTTACATTCCACGCTGAAAATAACATTGGTTAACCTCTTAATAAGAAATTATATTTTACATTTATACATATTTAATGTAGCTTTTGAGCAAACACATTTTGGCAGCTTTTGTTTGACGTTAAGGCAGTTATTCTTACTTTTATGAAAGAAACTCTTAAATGGTTGTCAGATCAGTAGCAACAGAGATAGAGTGCATCAAAAAAGCGCCAATTCTAAAAAAAAAAGTTGACAAAACGTGACTTTTTTCATTTAAACAATATTGCTCCTAAAAAGTAGGCTTTTCGACAAATGTTATATACGAAAACAACATCAAATTGTCAATGCGAGCAACATCAACACAGTTTTGTCTTTTTCTACACACAGCATGTCAATAAAGCCCCAACATGTAAGAAATGTAGCAAAATGAGCCGTTTCCTATTCGAACCAATTTTTTTTTTTTTCAGCCCTGGGCCTCGCGGTGTAAACTCCTGCGAGTTTACACTCACGTTTCATGATGCTATTTTTAGTGTAGGGTCATCACTCCCTACGACTAATTTTGTAGTGGCCACCTTTTGGCTGCCGGGTCTCACATACCCGGGGGAGAGGTTGTGAGTGAATACCCATTTTTTTATATCTTTATAAAAGCCCCGCCGGGACTGGGATTCGAACTCAGAACCTGTAGCTTGAGAGACTAGCGCGCGCGCTAGCCACTCAGCTACGGGCTCCCCATAATATACCATATTCGAACCAATAAAGCTCCTAAATGGTAGGTTCTAACGACAAATTTTATATTACAAAAATATTCACTACTAAATTTCTGGCCAGGAAACTGTCGCAAATTTTGGATCCGAGTAATACCAACAGAGGTAGAGCGTGATAAAATGAGGATGAAAAAAAGTTACACAATGGAAGTTACAGATCCTAGCCAAAAGACTTATCCATGTCAAAAGATGTGACATTAATGCAAGATTACATCCCTGTACGCATTTGGGACTTCTATATATATTCTATATATATCTGCTCTGAAGTTCATTAGAACAAAAATATTATTTTTTTAAAAATATATTTGATTATATTGTGTTCTGGATTTTTGGTCAAAACTGCCTTAAATAATGTTTAAATATAAATTCACTTACCCCATGGTATCTCGTTACCGACTTCTGCCTTGGTAGCTCCTGGACAATCCTCTTTCCCCTCATGTCCATGTTGCTCATACTCCCGGCTCGAGGTAACAAGCTGTTCCTACGAGATACTCGATTCCTCAAGTAAGGCTCAATGGCTTGTTCGGTCAAGTCTAAGGGCTCAGTACTTCGCTCTCGCATCTGAAACCGATCCAACGCCCTGCTTCTTTTCCTTAAGGGGTCCAAGCTGCGATCTCTCCGCCGGGACCGGTCTATCCCTCTCATGCTCTGATAGCGTTCCATGGCTCGGTTTCTGGGAGTCCTTCGGGACGGTAGTTCGTTTATAAATAGGCGATTTTTAGCAATGTATTCATCCAAGCTCATTTGCAGGGGATCCGACATACGGCCGAAGCTATGTCCCTAATAAAAAAGTAAAGATCAATAAGATAATTCATCAACTATTTTTTTTTTTGTTAATTCATTATATATTAACGTTAAAAAATATATTATTGAGTAATCAGCCAAAATAACACAAAAAAAAACTTTTGAAATTTTTTTCTAAAAAAAAAACAATATTTGTATCATCGTTAAAAGGCATAAGTTAATACAAAATATTTCGTGGTAACTGATGTGTTCTGTGAAATATTTTATTATATACAGAGATTGCCCATCTCTTGTTTCTTAAGTACTCACTCTCCCTCCATTCAATATGACTCTTTCCTATGTAGGTTCGTTCCCACACGATTATTTCTCCAGTTGAATATGCTCAATATTAAGTCAACGCATGCGAAGTACAGTTTTCCTAATAGGGGTTACCTGTACTTTGGTACCTAGCATAACAGCTTACTTTGTTCAAGATTCTCGGTTCAAACCTGAAGTTGGCCCTATAATTTTTTAATGGGAGTAAAAAAAATAGTATGCTAAAAATACTAATCCTTAGTAAATATGCCGTCCTTCGGAGGGAACGTAAAAAGGTGGTCCCGTCTATAAATTTTATAAATCAAATACTTAACCTATCTTTGTCTCTGAGGTTAATATGCTGAGCGTGCAGCATGTAAATCCCTCATTACCGAACGACAATGAAGGAGAGGAAAATAATAACGAAATTATAACTCCATAAGAATATAAATAAATACGTTAATAGCTGAAAGTCGAAACACGAAATGTTTTTCGCAGTAGTATTGGAACTTATTGAAAACCATGCAAGGAAGAAAGGAACTTTTTAACATGATTTTATTAAATATACTAAATATATTATACTATTAAAGCTTAGCACCATGTTTCCTGCTAAAATACATACCATTTTGGCCTATACCCCATCATACAACGGAAGATGATGACTTAATTTCCAATGAATCACGTGTAACTTCCGTGGTTAAATTTCCCTCAATTTGAAGAGGGGTGAAACCTTCAAGTCGTTATGGCAGAATAGAATTCGTAAATTAAAAATATATTTAATGTAGAATACATATCTTCTTACTAATCGATCGTAAGCTTTTTCGATACAGCTTTTCTCATTAAAAGCACTAACTTTTTTATAACTCACTAATTACTGAAAACGCTTTATAAACATTTAATATAAATATTTATGACAAATTCTAAAACTCAAGAAAAATGAGATGACGTTCACTGTTATTGATCAAATGAATATAGATTCCTTTTTTACTACCTCTATGGTGCCTGTCTATACTTAAAACTATTTTCACTCAATATAATTACCATTTCTGCCTCACATTAGCATTCAAGAGCTGTTTTATTTATCAGTTTTTAGAGCGAAACCAGGTAATCGAGCTTTTGAGATAAAAAAATGTTTTTCTTATAATGAGAAACCTGTAGGCGATGTATAAGACGTGGAAAGGTTATGTAATTATTATCAGATACATATGTAGCTGGTCAACTTTGACAGGATAAAAAAATGAACATATGTTTAGTTCTTTTGATAACCAAAACGTTAGACACTCATCATGAGCATTAATACTATGCAACGCCGACATATTTACCAATATCTCTAATGGTAAATCCTTACTAGATTAGACTATTTAGTTAACTACAAAATGCTACGTCTTTAGGTTAATTCTTCTAAATTATTTTCTTATTTTTGGGTCTATTTACTCTGAAAAGTAAAATATGCTGATTTCCTCTTTATTTTTGAAAAATGTTATGAAGTATGCTTTTAGATTGAAATTGAAAATCAAGACAAATCTTTGGTGCCTTAAGTGCTATTACTATTTTCGGGTTACGTAACGGGAGATTAAAACAGACCCTTTCTTTATCTTGTTCTTCATCATCCTCCTTAGTGCCCCTCATCGTGGAGGTGTTCCGATCTAAGATTGCCTACCATACCTATCCCGAATGAGAGCGCTTTCATAGATTTTATAGTTTTCCCCTTTATAATTAGCCGATCGTGAGAGTAAGGTCAATCCAAAGCGATCTAAGTCTTCCTCGAAGACGGTGTCTGGTGGTCTTTTTTCCAACATTCAGCATAGCTAAACAAACCATCTTAACTGCCTATTTTCAACGGCCTTTATTAAAAAATAAAATTGATTATGAATATTACCTATGGATAGCATAGATTTAATGAGTAATAAACACAGAAAACGTTTTTGTCGAGAAATCGTAAAGCTTGAGCAGTATTATCAACGATAAATAGGCAACAGCCATATTCGCAGATTGATATCGGGGCCTCTAGAAGGATACTGTGACTACTGACAGGAAGAATGCCAATCGGTTTTAAAAAAAAAAAGGAAATTTTTATTGGGTAAAATAAAAAGTTGTCACTGTTTCAAAATAATTTTAACAAAGATCAATAAACGCCATTTAGCAATAAATCTGTGGATATGGGACAGTTTTATTTTCACACCTCAAATGACTGGTGGATAATAAGTTCATGATGTAAGTCCATTAGAAAAAAGTATTTTGTCGCTTGATTATCGTACATCAAGAAATGAATTCAAGAGTCGGAAAGAGCGAGGCTGGTTTCAGGAAACATTGGCAGTTGTCCTCATCCACACTTTGAGGCTTATTGTGGAGCAGAGTGGTGAGTGACAGTCTTCGCTAACCTAATCCTTCATAGACATCTAAAGAGTCCTTTGATTCCATGCGTCTTACCCTAAAAAAGTGCGGAGATCTCATGAATATCATAAGGATTATTAAGGAGATGTACAGGGATTTCGACTGTTGGGGTCTACATGAAGAGAAATGGTCAGAGCCTATCAGACAGACTCTAGTCCACATCAGGAATGCGTCTTGTCTCCAATATCATGAGGAGAGTATTAGGTCGAAGTAAGCGGGGAAAGACCTTAAACCAGAGGCGGGAGGGCTTGAAGTTTACGGATGATGCCCGCATTATGGGGTGGCTGAGTTGGTTAGCGTGCGTTGCCTAGCCACTACAGATGACCAAAAAACCTGTGAAAAAAATAATTACGAGTTTGAGTCTCGATTCTGAGGGGGCTTTTATCTCGGCATTTATTCCCTGGCCCGAAAAGCCCCCGTATAGCCTTCAAAGGCGAGGAAGGGGTTTACAAAAAAAAAAAAAAAAAATGGCTTAGAGATGCTCGGGCATAATAAGTGGAACACCAAAAAAAAGCATATGAAGTTGACTTTTCAATAAATCTAAAGAAGACGAAGGAAATGTGGGTAACTCCGAGAAAGAGTTTCACCTGGAAGCTGTATGAATTTGCCAATTGCTGTATCCGCTAGATTTTTAACATCAGATCTCCTGAAAAAGTCTTTAATTAAAAGCTTTGGTTTAGAGTCAGATAAATGCTAATTTAGCTTGATATTACTAGACGAAAGTGGATCAGCCATACACTTTGAACGCGGTCTGGAGAAGAGGTAAGATCGGCATGGGACTGGAACCATGAAGGAGTACGCCGAGAAGGACGACCTAGAATCACTTGGAAAAGATCCGTGATGAAGATGGAGCAAGGAGGAAGGATGTGGAGTGAGATGAAGGCTTTGGCGGTAGATAGGATGGATGCAGATTGTTCGTTCAGGGCCTTTGTTCCACTTAACTGGGAGGTACAGGTTTGGGGGCGGGTTGGCTGAGTGGGTTAGCCCGCGTTTCCTAGCCACTACGGATGATCGATAAATTTGTAAAACCAAAAATTTGCGTGTTCTAGTCTCGATGCTAGGGGGCTTTTATGTCGGCATTTATCCTCCGCCCTTACCCTCTGATCCGAGAAACCCCCGTATAGTCTTCAAAGGCGAGGTAGAAGTGAAAAAAAACAAGAAAAAAAAACAGGGATTACATGAGTTAAATCAATTTAATTGAAGATTGTTAATCAAAAACCGCCAGGGAATGTAAATGAAAATTCTGGAGTCTGGAAAGTAAATGAGAATTAAAAATAAAAAAAGAACTTATACTCATAAATTGAAAGTAATGAACGAGGGATACTATTATTGACTTTTTTTTTTAATTTTTAGAATTACCTATCTACAATCATGGTCATGATTTGAGCTAAATCCTAAATATTAAAAAAATGATTAACGTTTTTTCTTTTGGGGAAAGTAATCGCTTTATTTCCGGTTGCAAGATGAGAAGGATAGGTTCTTCCTAGCAACCGTAGCCTTCGATTAAACATATGGTTCTTGTCATTTTATTATATTTTGATATTTTTACTTAAGCCTAGCTTTAAGAAGTAATTTTATACAGAAATGGAATTCTTTGAGACAAAGAAATCGCAGGTATCTGAAGGTATGTTTGATGCTAGGAGTGAAAGCTAAAATACGTTGTTTTTTTTTTTAATCTAGGTACTTTGTCTTTAATATTCGTTTCACACTCTTTATATACTATTAAATCGAGAATCATGTTTTGATTGATTTGTCATTTTAAAAAGACCAATAGCTTTTTGTTTTATTCTCCATTAAGAATCTTCAATCTTTATATAACGTTTTGAAATGTTATTAAGTTTTTGCATTTAACTTTCACTTAAAATTTTCCTGATTAATAATGTATTAGGCTTAATACTGTAAACTTTTTAGTTCACTAAACAAAACAGTGCTTAATAAACTAATGCTTTCCAATATAATTGTTGAACTACAAATGTTATATAGATTGATAAAATTATGTTTGTTGATGATCCTAGATATGATATTGATAAGCATTACTATTGAGAATGTACCCTCGAGTTTCTTTAACTTGTAATCTTCTAAGAGGATTATTTTCAGATATAACTTAAAAGCACCAGCCAGTGGTTCTTTTATTTATTTGTTTAAAATTATTTTCTTTCTATTGGTTTCCTTAAAAAAATCACTAGACAGTAGACTAGACAACTTACCACAACTTAAGAAGGTCTGAACTCAGACTGATCCTCTGTAGCTGTTCCCCTTCTTACTCATAGAAGCCTTAAATAAAGCTCAGCAGCCTGTAACAACAGCAGGCCAGTTGTGCCTCATTCTTTATCTATGCATCTATCAGCCATCAAAAGCCTTCATTGGTAATCAGTGTACATTATCCAGAATTCTTAAATTTATTATTTCTACTACATATGAAGAAATATATAATATATGTACAAACCATGTAGGTACAATTAATCAGAACTAATTTTTTTTTTTTTTTATCTTTATTTATTGTACTATACACCTGTCACTTTTCCGCGACAATAAGCAGATGCACTGTATATATATTGTAAGAGCTGGCATGTCAAGCATGAGGGAGGTCAGTACCCAGCGGCACCTCCTCCTAACGTGAAAATCATAAGTTTTAAACAAGGAGATCCCTTAACCAGCTCCTTTTCAGCCTTCTTCTGGTGAGTTCAGGCATGTCCGTTGTCGCCATGTTTTGAATGAGTGTGTTGTAATGTCCGTGAAGTTTGTCATGGTATCTCTTGTATGAAGTATGAATGTAGTCTTGAACAGTAGGTATATGTAGGTCTGTATGTAAAGTTTTGTTACTCACGTACCAAGGTGAGCGTGTTATTAGTCTCAACGTTTTCGATTGAAAAGTCTGTATTTTTTGAATGTGAGTCTTTTTAGCGGTTCCAAAAATTTGAGATGCATATGTCCATAATGGTTTTAAAAGGCAGGTATAAGTATTCAGTCGTTGTCATGTGTGTATATAATGTATAGTAACGGTGAAAGAATTGACCCCTGAGGGACACTGTCCTTGATTGGTAGGATAGAAGAGACCTTTGAGCTCTGCCGGACAGAAAAATATCTATCGGATAGAAAGGAAAGAAGTAAGTGATAGTAAGTAGAAGGAAGAAAAGATCTGAGTTTGTAAAGTAGGCCACAGTGCCAGACCCTGTCAAATGCCTGAGCTACATCCAGGAATACGCCAGTAGCATATAGTCGTTCTTCTAATGCGACTGAAATATAATCTGTGACTCTGTGTAATTGGTGTATGGTAGAGTGTTGTGATCGGAATCCAAAATGATTTTCGGGTAATATTTGCTTGTCAGTAAGTATGTTGATTAAGCGCTTGTAAATTAGTTTTTCAAAAATTGTTGAGCATATTGGAAGTAAACTGATGGGTCGGTATGAGGTTGGGTTTTTATTGTCTTTGTTAGGTTTTGAATCATCAGTCTATGGGAGTATTTCCACTGTAATGGGAATTTTGTTGTCCTGAGTATGGAGTTGAAGATGGTTGTTAGAAAGACAGACAGCTTTTCTGGGCATATGCTGGAGTAGCTGAGCAGAGATCAGGTCATGTCCAGGGGCTTTTCCTTTGTGTAGCTTCTTTATCTCAAGAAGGACTTCAGATGGTTTGAAAGCACTTGGTGGCAAGGATAATGGTAAAGGTGTATCTAGTATATCCTGTACAGAATTTTCGTGTTCACTGTCTGTGTAGTCTGTATGTGGTGTGAATACTGTCGACAGATGATTCGTAAAGAGTTCAGATTTTTCACTGTCCGACACGGCCCAGGTGCCATCCCCTCTTCGAAGTGGCGCTCAGAACTAAATTAAACAACATAATTATGCAAGTTAAATATTCAATTTTGATAAAAAATAAGACTGTACTGAAAACCTCTGTCATCTAAAAAAAAAATGTTTTTTTCATAATTTGAAGAAAGTTTTAAATATCTGTAAATCAACTTTATTTATTACTATAAATTATTTTTTAGTCCAACACATGCACCATTTATTTTGAAACTGGCTTACATAAGTCTATTTGTACTTAAATTAAGAAATTTATTATTAATAATGTCTGAAGTCAGTGATTTAAGGTAATTTTTATTAATTAATGGGGAGCAGTGTGGTCTAGTGGATAGAGCGCTAGTCTGCTGTGCTCCGGGTCCTGGGTTCGAATCCAGGCTGTGGCGGAATATTTTTATTCTGTTAATTCAGTCGGGGGGCGACCCTAGGGTATGGAGACCCTCCTGGGCCAGACCCAGCCTCTATAAAGTGGATACCCAAATTAATTGGGGAAAAACCTGGCGGCTGAGCGCGATTAAGGCCTAATCACCTCATTGCACTGCTGTTGGCCTAGAAACAGTACGAATCTCTATATGTACTGAGCCCAAGACCCTTCATGGGTTGTAGTGGTACAGGTTTTTTTTTTTTTTTTTTTATTAATTAATATTTAACAAGCTTTATTATTTATGATTATGAAAAGCAAGAAGTGGGTGTATGAGAAAATAGTTGAGGAAAATAATATAAAAACACAAAATTTGGAATTCTACAATAAAATTAATATGAAGGATATTGAGGAGCTATATATTAACACACCTTGTTACAACACATAAACTAAAAAGAAAAATAAGTTATCCAAAAAAATTAATTTGACTTGTAATGTTAAATGTGAATGTTAATGACGTGTTGAAATTTGAATAGAAAGAGAAAGTTAATGTAATTTAAAATGACTGTTTTCATACTTGTTGGATGAATTTTTTTATCAATGTTTTTTCATTTTATATGCTAATAACTTTTTTTCTCAAATTCATATTGTGTACATAGTTTTTTTTTTTTTTTTTTAATTGAGACTTGATTGGAACAGTTTTGCATGCCAAACTGGTATTGATGTTGACCTGATGGAAATCACCGAGGCTGGTATATGAGCGTCCAGTTTCACACACTACATGTCATGTAAAACGTTTCCACTCTAGCCTCCTTCATAATCATCTATATTATTAATAATAATAATTTAACAGGATCAAAAACAGAACTTGGACTTTTAAATGAAGAGAAAGTTTCCTCTAAACTGTTACAATTTTTTAGTGAAGGTAAAATCATTTATTTATTTGTTTCTTAGTATTATTAGTTCTTTAAAAAGTACTGATCAAGTCTAGCGCTCAATTATCAAAATTTTAATGTACTGTTTTGAAAAACAAATTTTTTATATTTATTAGATGTTATATTTGTCAAAATTGTTTTAGTTTTTTATGGGAGTAAAAAATTCTTGGTTATATCGTACTTCAGAGGGGACATAAAATGGTGGTGCTGAGCCTATGCGATGCTAAGTACTCATTAAAGATTCCTTTCAAAGGCAGGCAAAATGTAGGACTCCCACTGAAGCATCGTCTAATTAGCGACAGCGGTATAAAGTGGCACTATATGGATAAATAAATAAAAAATAATATTATTGACCTATAAAAAAGAGTTTTATGTGAATGAAAAAATAATTAGTCTAAAGAGGGACAAATAATTTTTTATTTCTGTTGTGAAAATAAAAATTCAGTTTCTCTTCAAAATCAAACAAAAGTACTTTACTGTTATATAATAGTTTATACTTGTGTTTAATTTTAAGATTAAAAAGAAAAAAAATAATGCAGTTTTCTTCAATACTGATATGTGAGGGATCTTCTTATTTTTGCAATAGTATTAAGATGTTTTTAACTAAAAGGAAGTTATAGCTCATTGAGGACTAGGGGGCCTGAACTGCTAATGTTAAGGTGCCGGGGTCCAATCTGTCCCTGACAGTGTTTGTTTTATTCTTTAATATCCCTGGGATTGGGAAACCTTCCTAGGCCTGACTAGCCTCTATATGATGGGGACACCCAGAGAGGGAAAAATGTGACTGTTGAGCATGATCTCACCTAATTACCTCCTTGCACGACCATTGGTCTAGAAAAATATGGATCCTAAGTATTTACTCAACATAAGACACTTTGTGGTTTGTAACGGTATAGATTTTTATTATCCTTCTTTTTTTTTTTTCTTTTTTTTAGTTTTCTGCCCTTTTAGTGTTCAATACATTCAGAAATGAATGATTGCAATGGGTATGTTGTTTATTGGACATTGAAGTGGAGTTCCATCTGCTCACAGGGATGATATCGGCATAACTAGTAGTGGAAGTAGAAATACTGGCTATTTATACTGTTTGCTAGCATTGCCACCTTGTGTTGGGGTCTTTGGACTGTTATAGATTTATTTGTATTTTAGGAATGGCTGAAAAAAATGTAATCTAATAATTAGTTTTTATTTTATTGGTTCTAGATGTTTCACTAAAACAAGCTTTTAAACTTACTTTGTTGGATAATGCCTTTTCAAAATGGAGAAAATCAATGCAATTATGGAAACAAAAGGAAAGAATAGAAATCCTCGATAAGAAAAGAGAGAAAAGGAGACAGTGGGTTCCTGCGCTAGAAGTACCTCATGCTTTTATTAGGTATGGAATCAAAATGCTTGCTGTTGATTACCATAAGTTCTCATAAGGCCACAGTGTTAACTTATAGAGATTAAACATTATAGTTCTATTTTAAATTTATTTTTCCTTAAAACTTATTGAATATTATTATTATTTATATATTTGTTGAAATATTCTACTGTATAATATATATTTCTAGTTAATGTGAGGTAAATATTAAACTAAGGCATGATACGCATAGAACCCATTTATGGGTAGAAAAACTACCCATTGGTAGCACTCCATCCAATGTTTTAAGTCAGAATGTCTTGTTGCCATTTTCTCTTCAGGCTCCTCTGAGGATTATCAGGGATCTGAAAGGAGGGAAGGATTGAAATTAGTGGGTTAGAGTGGGAATGGCGATTGTCATGAAAAGATTGGTACCTAGTTCAGTCCAAATCAGCAACGTTAGGAACATTAAGGTCATTATGGATTAGTTTGTTTGTGACAAATTAAGGATCATTTAGAATTTGACAAATACACGAAGAATTTGATGTAGAGTAGTTCAAGCTCAATTCCTTTAATCCAGATTGGCCTTATGATGCTCATGTAGTTGAGCCATTTGTAGTTAAGTGGAGGGTCAGAGCGTTTGTGTTGTAAAGGTTGAAGTAGCTGAAATCGGCAAGTGAAGCTCATGAAATAAAAATATGTTGCTTGTTTTACATCTGGTATAATTTCAACCAAGCATAATTTTCTTAACATTTATTGGTGCTCATATGGAATTTTCTAATTTATTTAAGCTTCGCATAAATAGATATTATATTTGACTCAAATTTTAATCCTCATGTCCACTAAAGTCATATATATGTTTGCTTCTATGTCTTAATAGCTTCTAAGGGTGAAAACATAATTGAGTGATAGAGTAAGAGATTATAGGTACAGTAAGTCTCTAAATTATGAATGCTCCCAAATGTTCAAACTGAGGTGAGAGATGACTGTTTCTGTCTCTCATGTATTTAGCACTTTCCCTCCACCAGCCCAGATGGAGTCCTGATTTTCATATTTAAACTCCTTTCAAACTCCAATCTTCCACAGTTGTTGTCTCTTGTTTAATTTTATAAAATTTTGAAATATATTTTGAAAAATAAATTACTGTTGTTTACTAAAGAAAAATCAATAGGGATCAACTTGTTTCAATTTTGATTTATAATTGATTCATACTGGATAGAACTGGCTAAAGACTATGAATTATGTAGTCAAGTTAAATTTGTAATAAAATGTAAAAATTATTTGACTAATTGATTATTTATTTCAATTTGATCGATCTGTTTTTATTCAAAACTGGCATCTTATCACATTTAGTAAGTATTAAAGACACTCAAATCTATAGGTGGTTAAAGAAATGTCTGGGAAATTTATTTTTTAACTAGGAATAAGTTATTCTATTCTTCTCATTGTGGATGCTGAATATTCATAGAACTATTATCGCATGTAGACGTGTTGATGATCCATTACTTTTCTGTATTAGAACATTTTAAAACAAGATCTTTCTGTGTATTGAGTCTCTCGTCTATCCATTCTACTGTTGTCTCCCATTTATTTTAGGATTAGTCTCACTACTTTTTCATGTTACCTCAATGCTTTGTTATATTTTCATCCTGTCAACACTAAATATAGAATTAGTTTTGGATATATTTTGATATTAGATGGATCAAAATACTCAATCACAGTTTATTGTCAATTTTCTTTTGCCTAATTTACTTAACTCTTTGTTTCGAATTGTGTCATAAATTTCCTTAAACATTCCGTCCCAGAGATCTAGAATGGGGATTCAAATAATAATAAGTGGAATAATTTTAAAATATAATACGTACTGTTTATTAAATTATTGCTCTTTTTTTATTGATCCCATTGCATTTTTCAAAATCTGTCTTTTATCTATCCTCAGGTGGATAAAATTTACAAAGGAGACAATGTTGACTAGTGTCAAGAATTCAGCTGTCTTACTTGCCAGCGGATACTTTATCTTTGTTTACGATATTAACATGAACAATTACTTGCTTTATTCTCCTGCTAATGTTGATGGCATTGGTTGTATTAGAGGTTCTCAAAGAAGAAGCTTCTTTGCTTTTTCTGAGAAAAGAAATGAACCTAGCATTTTTGTTGTTACATATCCAGATCTTCAAATAGCATTCATTCTGAGAGGTATAAAGCTGATGTTTGTAGAGTAAAACTTTTTACATTCCTTCTTTATTAAGACAGTATGATGTCAAAGAAATTAGAGTATTAAGCAGATTATTGCTTTGTTTAAAGAATATATTAATTTTTGAATTGTAACAATTATGTTTGTAAAGTGGTATAGTATTCTCTATCTACATTATACGAGGGTTAGATGTTGTCTTGCAAACATTTAACCGTCGATTTTTGTCTTAATAATTAAAGTCTTATTATTTGTTAATTAATAATTTAAATCAGTGGCATTTTATTTTTTTCACAATAAAATTATGCCTCACTTTATTTTTGAATGGTTATTTATGTTTGTTTCTGAACAATATTATCATTATAGAATTTTAAATGTTTGTTAATACATGTTAAATATAAATTAAACTTTGATTTCTTATTTGAGTTATTCTATTCTTCTCATTGTGGATGCTGAATATTCATAGAACTATTATCGCATGTAGACGTGTTGATGATCCATTACTTTTCTGTATTAGAACATTTTAAAACAAGATCTTTCTGTGTATTGAGTCTCTCGTCTATCCATTCTACTGTTGTCTCCCATTTATTTTAGGATTAGTCTCACTACTTTTTCATGTTACCTCAATGCTTTGTTATATTTTCATCCTGTCAACACTAAATATAGAATTAGTTTTGGATATATTTTGATATTAGATGGATCAAAATACTCAATCACAGTTTATTGTCAATTTTCTTTTGCCTAATTTACTTAACTCTTTGTTTCGAATTGTGTCATAAATTTCCTTAAACATTCCGTCCCAGAGATCTAGAATGGGGATTCAAATAATAATAAGTGGAATAATTTTAAAATATAATACGTACTGTTTATTAAATTATTGCTCTTTTTTTATTGATTCCATTGCATTTTTCAAAATCTGTCTTTTATCTATCCTCAGGTGGATAAAATTTACAAAGGAGACAATGTTGACTAGTGTCAAGAATTCAGCTGTCTTACTTGCCAGCGGATACTTTATCTTTGTTTACGATATTAACATGAACAATTACTTGCTTTATTCTCCTGCTAATGTTGATGGCATTGGTTGTATTAGAGGTTCTCAAGAAGAAGACTTCTTTGCTTTTTCTGAGAAAAGAAATGAACCTAGCATTTTTGTTGTTACATATCCAGATCTTCAAATAGCATTCATTCTGAGAGGTATAAAGCTGATGTTTGTAGAGTAAAACTTTTTACATTCCTTCTTTATTAAGACAGTATGATGTCAAAGAAATTAGAGTATTAAGCAGATTATTGCTTTGTTTAAAGAATATATTAATTTTTGAATTGTAACAATTATGTTTGTAATGTGGTATAGTATTCTCTATCTACATTATACGAGGGTTAGATGTTGTCTTGCAAACATTTAACCGTCGATTTTTGTCTTAATAATTAAAGTCTTATTATTTGTTAATTAATAATTTAAATCAGTGGCATTTTATTTTTTTCACAATAAAATTATGCCTCACTTTATTTTTGAATGGTTATTTATGTTTGTTTCTGAACAATATTATCATTATAGAATTTTAAATGTTTGTTAATACATGTTAAATATAAATTAAACTTTGAAATTAAAAGTTATTTTGTTTTTATCTCCAATCTACCTTTTTTCTTCTTTCTCTTACTCCTCCTCTGTTATGGCCAAAAATCTTATAGTATTTAGTTTACATCTTCAGAGACCGCTTTATTTCTTTTACCACCCAATAGGTCCATGTTATCCATTTATATCTTTTTAAAGCTTTTTCTGTTTATTGCACCTCAAAGTTCCCTATCATCATCCACTAGATTAGCTTTTCATTTTTTACATGTTTTCTGAATCTCTAATATAGGTATAAAAGGTCTATTAAGTGTTTTTAACATACTAGTATAGAAAAACAAAATAATTTTTTTAAATTTTAAATTTTCTTTCTACTCTCTGTACCTTCACCATTGTACCAGAATCATTGCGATGACCAAAGTAGTGTTATAACCTCCTTAAATTTATTTTGCTTAAAACTATTTCAGATTAGGTTTTTGGAATGCTTTATTAAAGTTGGTGATAATGTTTTCATAATTTAGTTGTTTTATTTTAATTTTATGTTCTCTTTTTTTATTAATCAAAAGCTTCGTGTCTAATTCTAATCAAAACTTTATAGCATAATTGTAAGTAATAATTGCATTTAGTTTTTAATTGACGAATTTGAAATTGTAATTTATGATTTATTTTCAGATCAGTTCCATGGTAAAGTAATTGACATTCAGTTTGGAAACAATGGACTGCTACTCTCTCTTAAATGTGATTTTGCTGAACATCGTATTGTTGTTTGGTATTGGCGCTGTACTTATGTACTCTGTAGTTACTTATTAGAGAGGCCTCAAATTCATCCAGATTATTTTAGGTATGTATGGAGTTTATTTCATGTTTTATAAGTTTTTTTTTTTAAATATATTAAATCAGTCTTTACACCTTTGCTAATACTAGAAATCTGGTAAGGATATTGTCCAAGTTCAGTTTGACTATGGTTAGTTAAAGATTAAAGCAATTCTCTGTCACAAATAGTATCGATCAATAGAAAAGTTGAATAAAAAGATAAAATGAGAATTCTCGGTCTGTAGTGGTTGACAAAGGGATGTGTATATCTGAGACTGTTCTGATTTACAGGCCAAATGGACCTATTATTAAATCAAAACAGTGTTTAACATCAATTATTACGACTCTTATTTCAGTATTTTTCTGATGATTACAAAGAATTTAATTTGTTCTAATACCCACAAACTTAATTAAGATGCCCTAAATGAGAGTGAAAACAGCATAAAAAATCTGGTGCGTGCAACATACGACTTTCACTTACCTCTGTTTTTAGAATGGATTAAAGAGTTTTCAAATACAGTAAGAGATAAAAATGAATGAAACCATTAAAGAATTAGTTAAATGGAAGTTCTATTGAAACATGTGTTTTATTAAAAAATCTATTATATTATTATCTAAAATAATCACTTAGTTTTATCGGCTTTTCATCACTCTCTATTATCTTTTAAAAGCTTGTGTATGAGATAATATTTTTTCTACAATCTTTAGCTTTCCAACGGTATATTAAACATATTTATATCACTGCTTAAGTTAAAAACCAAAAAATTTAAAAAAAAAATATTTTTTCAGTTTTTCCTTTAGTTGGGTATTGAATTCATTCAATTTATATATTTACCTGTTTTTCATCAGTGGTAACAAGATAATATAGTTATTTTATAGAATCAACAAATTTAGAAGAAGAAAATTTAAATATCGCCATTTAAGCCCTATCAGATTATTTTAATCAGAGTGAAGTGATATTAAAGCCCATTAAATTTTACATCGATATAGCTAGTTTAATCAAAATTGTTGAAGCCCTTTGAGAAAATCATAAAAAGGGGCAAAATGCACGGTATAAAGTGGCTCTTCTGGTTAGCTGATTTTGATGAAAATGTTTTTGTAACATTTCGGGCATATAGTTGTCTTAAATATGAAATTTCAGCTTCATAGGACTTTTTGTTTCTGCCCGGGATAACTCCCGCCCACACACACAAAGACCTTTTTGCGGGACTTGGTTATTTTGACTCAGGGGACCCTAAAACGTGCATTTCTGTTGAAAACTGGAATTTGAAAATTTTCACAATCACAATACTTTCCCTTATATATAATAAGTGAAAGTAGAATCTGTTGCATAGTTTAGGAGAAGTAAGCAGAGAAGAAGAAATCATAGTAAATTAAAATCTGTGTTATTATCATTACCATTTTTAAAAATAAAACTGACATTAATCCTTGGATTACATGTAGGACCCATTTTTTAGAAATATTTATTTTGCTACTTATCACAACTTTTGTTATTAGTGCCAGTTTAGAGGGAACTTATTATGCTTTGCTGCAAGAACACCAAGGAAAAACCTTATTACAGTTCTGGTATTTAACCATTCTCTGTGATGAATCAGTCTTGGTGAAAAAATACACTGGTGATATTACATTGGAAAATTATATATTTCACGATATGAAATATGATTCTAAAGGTGTTTTGTATTTAATTGATGAAAAAGGCAATCTGTATACAGTAAGTTAAACTTTTAATAGACTTTTTATCCTCTCCAGTTGTAGTCTTCCTTGTATTTATAATATGTTTCAAATTTTATAATAATTTAAATTTTAAAGAAAAGTTGGTTGGAGGTGGAATCATCGAAGCACTTCAATTAAGTAAACTTAATTTATTGTGCTAACGTTTCGGCCATCTTCAGGGCTATGAAAAACACAAAATAATCAGTTTTTAAAAATGATATATAAAGAACCAATATTTATCAATCATAATAAAAAGGAAATAAGTAGAATATGATGTGAATAAAAATGCTGCAAATTATTACTGAATGGTTTATTATCCCCGAATAACTGTTATAGCTGATAACAGAAAATTAACTAATATGAAAAATGATAAATAATCTGAAGAAAAATAGTATATGACCAGAAATATTTGGTATTTATTATTTTTTTCTTTTTAATTTCTTTGGTCGATTACCAAGGTTGATTATGGAAAATAATAAACCAAAAGCATTTATACTAGACTTCTTTGTTACTATTTCTTTTTCTATTTTTTCATTCAAATAGAATTTCCTGATGATGCAAATGTTAAACTAAATGCAAACATTGGCACAATAAATTAAGTTCACTTACTGCAACCCCAACCAACTTCTCTTTAATTTATACCTGCAGTCAACCATTCTTTCATTATGAATAGAAATTTTAATTTCTTTTTGTGTTAAACATTGTTTTACAATGAATGGGATCTTTCTATAATTTGCCATAAATGAAATCTTTCTTTGAACTGTGAGTAAATCGCATGATGGAAAAATATTGAAATTGAAATTGGTATTATTTTTGACCACCTTAAATTTTTTTAAAATAATTAATTTACTGGTTTTGAAACAAAATACTCCCCCCTCCCTCTTTTTGCTTCGATTATTTGCTTGAAAGTCCTCAGATAGGATTAGGTTTCAAACTCACAACCTCTGGCTCCACAGACTAGTGTGCCAGCCACTCAACTGTAGAATTCTCCTGAAATATTTGTTTTATAAAAGCTAAAAGTTCATTTTACTCTTCCATATTTAGGTATTATCATTTTATAGAATTGGTTTTTTTTTTCTTAGGTTTTTGTTGTTAAGTTGACTTTACACAAAAAATCTATACTAATATTATAAAGCTGAAGAGTTTGTTTGTTTGTTTGAGCGCGCTAATCTCAGAAACTACTGGTTCAAATTGAAAAATTCTTTTTGTGTTGGATAGTCCATTTATCGAGGAAGGTTATAGGCTATAAAACATCACTCTGCAACCAATAGGAGCAAAGAATCAGTGGAAAATTTAGAAAAAACGGGTGAAATCAACCTCGCGTCCCAACGATTCTAAATGATTTACCTTTTAATTTTAAAATAATTCAATTTCCCGTTAAGTTATCTTTTGCCGTAAAAATTAATAAATCACATGGGCAAACATTTAAACGTCGGAATCGATAACAGGAATCGATTTACGTCTAGATCGGGTTCCGGAGAAAAGCAGTATGTTCTTCTGCAACAATAAAATAAAACCAAATATATCATTTACGCAGAGTACTTTAAAATATTAGGCTGTCCGAAATTTTGTAGAGATTTTTAAAATAAAGTTTACCTTTTATTTTGTCCACTAAAAATGAATCACAAAGCTAATGTTTATTTATATGCCTTTAATCCTCATGGAATTAAATATATTTATTCGTATTAAATATATTACTGAATTCGTCTTTATTAAGGCTCAGTAGTGTAGTTTATTTGCAAACCAACATGAGTGACGATTCGGTACATTTTCGGCATATGCTGTTCTTTTTGAAAAAAGGTAAAAAAGCATCCAAACTTCAATTTCTGATAGCATGGTTCAGAAGTGATTTTCGCAGTTAATATAAGGAGATTTCAATTTGGAAGACCGACCCCGAGCTTGCGGAGCTCAACTCTTGACATCAAGGATATTATGACGGTCATCACAAACAATCCACGAATTATTGTTCGTGAGATAGCTACATTATTATACATTTTGAGCTCCTACCACAAAACTATAAATACGGACTTTTACTGCGCCCAGTTAGATCGATTGAAGATAGCAATTAAAGAGAAACGGCCAGAGTTGGCAAATCGGAAAGGAGTACTATTCCACCAAGACAATGCTAGGCCCCCATGTGTCTTTAAGGACTCGGCAAAAGTTATTAAGCTTCAGATGAGAGGTTTTACCTCAGCCACCGTAATCTCCTGACATTGCCCCATTCGGATTTCCATCTTTTCCATTCCCTCAAAAATTGTCTACAAGGGTAATTCCTACTCTTTAGGAGATGATTTAAAAACGGACCTTTTATTGTTCTTCAGGAGTAAGAACAGTGATTTTTGGAAAAAAAGGGTAATGGAACTTTCAAGCCGTTGGGAAAGGTAATCGCTAACGGTGGTAACTATTTTGTAGATTAAATAAATACAATTTAAAACAGCTTAAGTTCATCAATTTTAATTATTGTCCAAATTTCTCTACGAACTTTCCGTACAACCCAATATATTCTTTTAAAGACGTCTTAATAGCGATCATAATAACAGAAAGTGATGCTGACGAAGTCGCGAGAAACAGCTAGTATTTTATATCAGGGTTATTTGATCTCTAATATATTTTATTATTTGGTGCCCATTTATTGTCATTTCATTAATTATTCATTGGTTTATGATCGATTAATGTTAAGATCAGTAATCACTTTTTTGTTTCTCTAGTATGATATACCTTCTAAAAAGGCCAATATTTTGATTCCTTGGAAACCAACTAGTCCTCCTGTTAATGATGTTGTGGAGCATCATAAGGTAGTTGAAAATTTTCTACCAAAAAGAAGAAGAGTGGTAAGATTTTAATCAACTAAAATAATTCGATTCAATTTATTCAAACAATTAAAATAATTTTTTTAAGTCTTTTTTTTTTTAATAATTTTTTTTTTGTAAGCTATTTATTCTTGCTTAAGTTTTCTAATGTATTTACATTTTTATATTAAAATATTATGATATTCTATCCCCCATATCGATCATATACAGTAATTTTCCAACAAAGTCAATACAAACCAAAAGGTTTTGCCAAAATGTTTTAAAAAGTTAATAATTTTATATTGTTTCTTAAATCACAAATCTACACTTTTTTATTTAACTATTTTTTGTTTAAAAATTTTATTTTGATAAGTAAAATGATGTAAATGAAAAATTGCAACTAAGGGAAATGGTAATAAATTTTAAGGATGTCATTATAGAAACATATCTAATATGTGGATAACAAGGAAAATGTTATTTTTTTAGTTTTAGATCTTAATTTTATCCTGTCAAGGTTACAATAACATATCAGTAGCAAATAATAATTATTTAGTATTACTGTTTTCATGCTTTTAAAAATAACCATTATATAACATCATGACTTGTTTGCAACATAAATATGAATTTTTATAAATATGAACCATTCATGACTAAAGACTTCCACCTGAAAAACCTATGATTTTTAATTGTATTAATAAGTTATTTAATATTCTTGGAATGAAGCTTTTTTTTTCTAAACATATTATGTAACAAATAACAATTAAAGATGTTTTCATTAATGTGTTAAATAAATATTTAGGGATCACTTGTAGCTGGGTGGCTAGCGTAACAGCCTCCCATGCTAAAGGTCACGGGTTCAATCCCGCAGGTGGTTCTAGGATTTTTTAATGGGAGTAAAAAATCCTTAGTTACGCCGTCCTTCGGAGGGGACGTTAAAAGGTGGTCCCGAGCCTGTGCGATGTCAGGTACTCGTTAAAGATCCCTATCCTAATAAAACCTGGATAGGCAAAATTTAGGACTCCCACTATAGCATCGTCCGATTAGCCATAGTACATAAAGTGACGTTAAATAAATAAAAAAATAAATATTTCACTTCATTAATGTATCGTAAGTTTAATTGTATTTTTCTTTAATAGAAAGAAGTGTGAATTAATTCAATATTTATCTTAGAAATCAAAATTAAAATAAAAAATAAAATTAGACATAATTTAACTAAAAGTCATAACAATATGTGTACACTATGTATATATTTTTATTTTGTCAGGCTATCGAAGAATCACCAGAGTATGTTAAAGAAAATTTTAAACCAGTAGAAGAGGGAGAACCAAAAGTATTTGTATATAAAAGATATAAATTTGAGGATGTTGCAAGTGATATTTATGAGCCAGAGCCTAAAAAGAAACAGAGCACAAAGACTTGTACCAAAGCAGATTCAAAAAATCCTTGCTATTTTGTCTGGTTTAAGGATGGAGTTGTGATTTCGGGACCTGATGGAAGGATTAAGGTAATTTCCGTTGAATTGAAGGTTTAAAAAAAAATGCACTTAGTCAAGGTTTTAGACTTGACTATTTCATTACAGTCTAATTTTAAATGCTAGCATTTTATAGTAGAGTATCTCTAAACTGACTTTTGGGTTTACTGTTGATGAAAATCCACTGTATGTACATTTGTCAACTTTTTTAATTCAGGAAGGCTATGAATTAGTTGACTGCACGTTTATTTTCAAGAAACTAATAGAAGTAGGTCTTGATCAAAAACCCCTAGTCAAAATTCAGCAGACTTAAAAAAATATAAAAGAAAATGTGTATTTTTGATAGGTATTAACTAAACTATTCTTTAAAATAATCTTCAGCTTGGTATTGTATTGTATTGTTAATACAGTGAATAATTTTCTAATATTTCATATGTGATATGACTGTCCTTTTCCAACAGCGTTATTCCCTGCTTTCAATGTTCCTTTTCAATCAAACTCAAGCCATGTGGTTGTTTTCAACGCGCACATTCTAAACAAAGTTATCTAAAAAACATAATCTTAACCCCCTAAAACACAATAATCAATCCCTGTATCAATAAAATACATTACAGTAAAGGCAAGTTAAAATCCGTACGAGCGATGGAAAATCCAGTTCAAAAAACATCATAACCCTCTGAAAAAAAAAATGATCAATTCTTATATCAATAAAAATTTTTAAAAGCAAATGCTAGCTGAAATGTGCATGTGAGATAAAAAATACAGCACATAAAATGTAATTCTAAAGCCCAAAAACTGAATGAATGATCCCTATAACTATCCCTCTCCTCTAAAAAATCATAATCAATTAATGTTTTTTAGAAAAATAAGCAATCATTTGTTTTCAAAAGTTTTAGATCGATGTAATCAGAACTGAACATCAAATGTCTAAAAAACAACTAAAATATTGGTAGGATTTGCCAGTTACATAATTTTAATTAAACTAATTATTTTTCAATAAATAAATTAATAAAATGGTATATTTAAGGCTAGAAATGAAAAAAAAAAGTTACAATTGCTTTGGAAAAGGTTATATTTTAAATTGAATAAGTTACGTTTAACTTAGAAAAGGTTACAATTTACTTGGAAATGCTATACATATACACCCACCAACAGCAAAAAAAGTGGACCACCATACATTTCTTAAGAAACCCGGAAACAACCAACTACCTACTACATCATATAAGGTAGTGTTATTTTATTTTAAAGGTGGAGTATGAGGTCAATTAAAAACTTAAAAATTTCTAGGGAAAATAAGATTGATCTCATAAAAAAAAAAATACAATGAAAAAATTACAATCTTCTCAATTTAAGTGTATAAACAGTCTTTTGAATGAAATATCTTACATTAAATAAAAAATCCTCTTATCTTACAGTAGACTTGGCGACTTAGTACTGAGTATTTCCTTCTCTCGCCAATATGATAGCTTCCATCCTTCTTGGTATACTTTGCATCAGGCCATCGATGCGATATTGTCGAATTTCCTTCCACTCTTCCATGATGTCTGTTCTTAGCTCTTCGAGGCTTAATGGGAGCCTTAATCTTTGACTTTAACTGCTTGGCCCAGTTGGTCCCATGTTTGTTTAATGGGGTTCAGGTCTGAACTACGGCAGGCCCCTCTAGGGTCTAGTTCCAACTTCATCAAGGTAATCACTTCCAATATTTGCCCTGTGAGGGCGGCCATTTTCATATATTAATAATAATTCGTCACCAATAAAAGGGGAAAAAGTACCACAATATCTTGTTAAACACCGGTTATGTAAATTTTAGCATTAATTGATGTCCTGCCAAACGCTACCAAGTCTGTGGGGGTCCCAAAAGAAATGCCACCCCATACCAATATGGAGCCTTCTCTAAACTAGAGTACATGACCCCATTCTTCATCTGTCCAGTGCCGATAATTTAAAGCTAATTTCAGAGGAGCCACCCTGGGAGCGGTGAAATAGAGGCTTGGTGGCTGGAATGCAGGCTCACTTCATGCAATCTCTTATGCATTGTATCCACTCTTGCCATCACATTCAGTGCAGAGCCTAGCCTCAAAGCTGTCTGGTTATGATTTCTTAGCGCCTACATAACAATAAATCTGCAGTCTGGGGGTTCTGTCTCCCTTGGCTACCCTGAACCAGGTATTCTCATATATTGGCCAGATTCTTCATAATGTCTGATAGTTCTTAAGGCAGATGTCTAGCGATCTTACGATGTATCGCTGGCTTCTTCCATCTTCTGCTAAAGGGACAATTTTTGCAACTGTCAGTGGATCCACAACCATCTTTTTTTAATCTTAAATTTACTTTTAAGAAGTCTGGTTAAAAAAATTGTAAACAAAATTGGAGTGAGTGGGGTGTAAATAGTACAAACTGGCCTAGCGAATACAATGGCAATACTGATTTATTCTTTATCATGAAGCCCAGAGTATTGGTGATCTCTAATCCTTCAGAGATATAATCCTTAAATACTTAACTTATTATCATTTACATTTTTTAACTACAACAACGGCTCTAGGGTAGATATTATATCCGTTTTTTTAGTGTTTTGTAAGAAATGTATGGTCGTCCATTTATTTTTGCTGTTGAGTCTATATTACATTTTTTTTCTCTTCCTCCTTTTTCTTGGTAAATAATTAAGTCTATTCAATGTATTCCAGCCAGATATGTTATCTTTACTTGTAACATTTATGTTATTCTTTAAGGACTTAGTCCTGGTATAAATAAAATGATTTTTCATTTTTTTTTATATATATAAATTTGTCATAGTATTACACAAAGGATGCGCAAAGTGGAAAATGGTTGAAGATATGGGGTATGGTTCCTTCTGATCCTCTGAGGTACATGGTTACAAATCAAAAGAAAGATCGCCTGTTTGGCTGGTCGGAACGTGTAAGTTACTTTAAGAACAAAGAATAATATTTTCTTCTTATTTTAAAAATGTTATATGTTGCATTAGTGTCCAAATGGAATGATTCATAATTGATAGCTAGGTTTGGAGGAAATAAAGCCTATGAAAACATCGTGCGACGTCCTTCATTTTTTTGGTGGTTCAATAAAAAGAATTGAATTTCTTCACCCTTCTGATAACTTTGTTGTTACATTAGACATGGCAAAGACTATCTGCATTTGGAGGAAAAAAACAGGCCAACTTGTAAGTTTATTATTTATGAAGTATCAGTTAGTAAAGCTAAGTTTTACTTGTATTACTTTATAAAACATTATGTAATCCAAGTTCTTCTGGGATTAATGGTGTGGTAACAGGTAGGAGTTAAGTCCAGACTCTGCACTATTTTAGTCTCTAATTTCAACTGTGATGTGTCTGATTATTAATTATTTTATGTATGTTTATAATAGCACTGACTAAAACTTGACTGTTTCCTGTGGTACTCCATTAGTTTTCTATTGTTAATTTTTATTTGGCACAATAGAACTTCAGCTATTTGTAGCGGAATAGTTTATAGGGGTGGGTACTGTTCTACTATTCTCCAGTTTCAATTTTGAGTCTGGATGTGGCAGAATAAGTATTTAATATTTTATATTTTAAAATTGGGGAGAATCTCTCAGCTCAGGATGATCTCAGCCAAACCAAACTATTCTTGTTGGAGAGGGACAGTATAGATCCTCACAATGTGGAAGACCTAGTAAGACTTGGAGAAAATCTGAGAAAAGAAGTCCTGCAGAAAAAGGGAAATTGGCTGGAGTTCAACAAGAGAAATAGTGCAGGATAGGAATAGATTAGATCAGGCTCTACATATGACCTGAGAGTAAGGATAAAGAAGATTTAAAAAAAAAAAAAATTCAGTACCTCTTCATAACCCTTCCCCCTCCCCCAAAAAACAGTTATAATTTCATATTCATAGTTATTCCATGTTTCACTTCAAGCAGAGTGATTGGAGTAAAATGATTGTCTGTAACCACCTTTAGCTTGCTAACCATATCTATTGAGATAACTGGGAATTTTTATTATACGCATTTATTTAAATAAAATTGTTTTTGCGTAAATAAACCATATTAACTAAGAAGGAGATGAGACTGGTTACTGTGATTTCCTCTTAAGCCGTATTCCATTCCTTAACATTTCAGAGTCATTCTGTCCTAATCAAAGGAACCTTACAAGGTCTACATCAACTATTTAGATTAACTATAAAACCAATATGTTTCTCAACAATGATACCCTTTTAAAAATGTATATATTAAAGCAGTGGTTCCCAAAAAAAATTTTCACTTTCTCAAAAATCTGATGGACCTCTTCATCCGATCATTCCATTGGCATGGACCCCTTATATCCTAAATATAGATATATATTTAAATTTTTAGAGGACCGAACTGTATCACTTATATTTCATGCAAAATAACACGAATGAATCTCTGTATGTTAGAAATGGTCCAGTATGGCAAATGACATGAAATAAAAAAAGACCAGGCTCTCTAGGAGTTTAGTTCATTATTTAAACATTGAATCACTAAAACTTGTCTATGATGGGACTAAGATTTTTCAAAGGGAGTAAAAAGTCCTTGGTTGTGCTCTCCCTCAGAGGTGGTGTAAATTGGTGGTCCCAAGCCTTGTGATGTCAAGTACTTATTAAAGATCCCTTTCCTAATTAAACGTAAATAGGTAAAATTTAGGACTCCCACTGTATCATCAAATCATATCACTGTATTAAGGGATTTAGAAGTTAATGAGTCGAAGACCAAACACATGCATGCAGGTCCACAGCTGGATGTGCACGAACCATCAAAGTTTATATCTGGAGGCTATTCATTTGAAAGGGTGAAAGAGTTTGTATATCTAGGCTCACAAATCAACGCTGATAGTGATATTAAAGCTGAAATTCATCGCAGAATTATGCCCACAAATAAATGTTATTTTGAACTTCTGAAGCATTTTAAGAGGAGGATCATTTCACAAAACACAAAGGTGCAACTTTACAAGACGCTTGTTAGACTGGTTCTCACTTATGCCTCTGAATGCTGGACATTGCCGTGTTCGCAGGAAGCCCTGCTTCTGAGATTCGAGAGGAAAGTATTAAGGAGGATTTATGGTCCATTAAGCAATGATGGAGTTTGGAGGATAAAGATGAATGCTGAATTAGCAAGGCTATACAAGAATTCAGATGTCATAAAGCTTTGTTGGTTGGGGCATTAATTTAGAATGGCCCAGGACCAGATTCCTAGGATGAAAATATTTATGGAACAAGGAGAGTGGGAAGGCCTCGGCTTCGATGGATTGATGGAGTGGCAGTGGATGCCAGGTCTATCTTGAAGATCCACAATCGGAGAGCGGTGGCGGCGAGCAGAGAAGACTGGCAGATCAAGCTGCAGGAGGCACTGACTCTTCAAGAGTTGTGGCGCCATGGATGATAATGATGACTGTATCATCATAGCCTAAGTAGCGTAAAAATGACATTAAATAAATGAAAGTAAACTAAAATTTAAAACTTTTTACAAGATAGGTATTTATGCAAATACTCATAAAGAAATCAAATATTGTTCTGTAATCTTATACAAAGTTACATCTGTCCTTTCTACTTATTGGTCTGTGATCACTAGCAATTATACCTCTTAAAAAGTTTAATATGTTTGTGTAGAGCGTGTGATTCTTATCAAAAGCTAAGGCTTTACAAACATTTTACGTTAAGTTCATTTAAAATTATTTTCAAATAACCCATCACGCAGCCCTCGGACATTGTCTGCGGACTCCCAGGGGTCCACAGGCTACTAGTTAGGAACCACTGTACTAAAGGCATACATTATTTATTATCTATTATATGATATCATCTAATTTAATTTATGATGTGCAAAATTTCTTATTGCAGATTAATAATTATCATTACAGATGAATTCAGTGAGGCTAAGTTGTGACATGAAGGATATGTCAGTTCACCATAGTAGCTCCCTCGTCGCACTGTTTCCATACAACGAGGGATGTATCTATGGCATCGACCTCACATATCCTCGAGTCCCTACCATCTGGCCTGTGCTGAAGCTGTACCGAGACCAGGCCTTAGCTTGGATTAAATTTTTGGAAGACGATTGGCTAATTGCATGTTCTGAGATCAGGGTGGAAGTTGTACTGATTAAGGTATTAATATAAAACAAGTAGCATATGTAATTTTATTTGTATTTTAATTTTTTTGTGTAGAGTATACTTGATAGGATTGTCATTTAACGACATTTTTTAACATATATATTAATATGAGAGAAAAATGAGAAAAGGAAAAAATAATAATAATGTTTAAAAAAAATTTTTTTTATTATGTATTAAAATTTGATTTATTGAAAATAGCTCTATGAGAAAAATAAGTATGTTGTGTGAAAGCAGCTCAATTAATTGGACAGTATTGCTTTTTCAATAAAGTGTATCTCTCTCTCTCACTTTCCAACTATAGCATGATATACTGCCCTGAAATCGATGAATATTGTCCACATTGCCTGGCTGAATTCATTCATTTTCTCACATACTAACCTCAGTAAGAAGATTTGATCTATTGCAATGAAATCCTCCTAGATATTCACCGATAGCCCATTCTACATATGGTAGGAGTCTTATAGAGTGCAA
The DNA here is from genome assembly GCA_023052935.1 of Piezodorus guildinii. Taxonomy (NCBI): domain Eukaryota; kingdom Metazoa; phylum Arthropoda; class Insecta; order Hemiptera; family Pentatomidae; genus Piezodorus; species Piezodorus guildinii. The sequence continues at coordinate 41,812,701 of CM041292.1, read as the reverse complement.
TAGAAAACACCTCATAGGTTGTGCTTAGCAGGAATATACCTCGGTAGTTGCTGCAGCTGGCTGGGTCTCCTTTTCCATTGAATATTGGCACAATATTGCCTTCTGTCCAAACCTTAGGGGTATTCTCATCTTCCTAGCATTGCATCAATAGTTCATAGATCTCCTTGATTAACTCATTTCCAACCAATTTTAAGAGTTCTGATTTTATTCCATCTGGGCTGCAGATTTACTATTTTTCAGTTTTTCTGAGATCACCTCGATCTCATCCCTGTCCGGCAGTACTACCTTCTCCTGTGCTTCATGGTCTGATAGGTTTGGAAAATCCATTTCAGAGGCTTTGTCACCAGCATCCAGTAACATTTTGAAATGTTCTTTCCATCTATCTAGGGCATCCTCCTTGAGCGTCAGGATTCTTCCTTCCTTATTTCTTATGCTGCAACCTTGACACATGTTGCATTTCTGGATGTTATTGATTGTCTTATACAATTTCCTGGTTTCATTATTCGTTCTGGTGTCCTCTATTGACTGAGTTTTTTTTGTTGGTGGCTTCTTTTTTCTTTCTTTTAACAATCATTTTGGCAGCAGCTCTGGCATCTTTATAGTCCTTCCAGCTTTGTCTCATGGTTCCCTCTAGCCATTTCGTTCTTTTGTAATTTGAAAACTAATCAGCTGCTATCAACGTCTAGGTGTTAGGATCATTGTTAGATGTCCTGGTATTTTTGTGCCATTTAAAAAAATTGGTCATGTAGTTTCGGAGAAATGCCTTTGTGATCTCAGGTACTTGTCAAAGATCCCTATCCTAATTAAACCTGGATAGGCAAAATTTAAGACTCCCTCTGTAGCACTGATTGGCCACAGTTTCTTTAAGTGACATCAAATGAACATACAAACAACAATTGTGTACAAACTGCACCAAATGATGTTAAAGAGTTTTATACAAAGAATTCACTTAAATCCTCTAATTATTGAACCTAATAATAACTAGATAAACAAATATTGCTATTAAGATAAAAAAAGAGAGGATTTGCACGAAATAGTGAAATGATGCTTTAATTTTGTCTGCCAGTATATATTATTTGTGTTGAGTTAAGTCTTTATTAATTTATTATGATTTTTAATTTACCTTATCTAGAAAAACTACCTTTTCCAGGCTAATATATATCATGGTTTTGAAGTAATATCCACTTATAAATACTACTATGAAATTATAAATATGATTGGTGTGCTGGCACAAGATTGTGTTTATTATGGTGTTGCTTTTTTGAGAGGGTTCAGCCTGGGTCAGCACAGGTACCTAAAGGCTACGTAGCTGGAAAAATGTTCGAGGTTCTGAAGTTACCATCTCTTGTTCATGAGAGGGCATTTACTAGTGAAAATTTTTATAAAAATATTTATACTGGGCCAGGCTTAGGCCATGTCTTGGCAATGCCAGCAGATATCAAGTTTGAACTTCACAGTTATTACATCGATGTTAAGGTAAGAATTTATTTTTTTATATTATCTATATTAACTTAAATTATATTTTTTTCATTAAGTGATGAATTTTTATTTCTCAACTGTATTAAACATGTTAATTTCTTACTATGTATAAATCTATTCCCAAATATTATTGTATTTAAAAGATGTTATTGTTTTATAATATTCATTATTCTAATGAGCTTTTTTTAGTTTCAAATTATGTTACTGTTTTATTTATTTTAGGTTGTAAAATAAATTCACTGCGATTTTAAATATTTCAATTTAATATTCTCTGTGTTTATAAAATCATGTTTACTTGGTAAGCAATGTTTACATATTCTAAAAAAGGATTAGTTAATGTGATTTAATGTTTCAACCAAGATTCCTTATCTTTATGTGGTATTTTGCTTGCTCAAAATGGAAGAGAAAAAAATTCAATTTCGTCATATAACGATTTTTATTTCCGAAAAAGAAAATCTGCTGCACAGACAAAGACACAAAATTTGCAGGGTGTATGGTGATGATGCCTTAGGAGAAAGCTCATCCGTAAGTGGTTTGCTCGATTCAGAACTGGAAAATTCGACTTGGAAGCTGCAAAGCGCTTGGGTTATCCTTCAACTGTTGATAAATACCGAATTCCAAAAATTACCTGATAGATGGCAACATGTAATAGATTGAAATGGGTCGCAATAATTGATTAAATATATTTTTTAAGAATCTGCAGCTTTTATCAAAATCACCAGTAAAAAACGCTTCAAACTTATGTTACAACCCAATAGAAGACATGGAAAAGTAAGAAAATGATTCAGATAGTGCACAGACTAGTTATCATCAGTTGTTTGATTATTATAAGGATATTTTTAATACTAGAAGATTATAAATAACGCACAGGTATTAGTTTTTGTAAGCAGAAGCTTTTCTTCTTATTGCATTGTAATTATTGTTTCATATTATTTATTTAGTATGCATTTTATATTTTAATATTATGATGTTAAAACTTAGCTATGAAGGGATTTCATTTAGGTCCATTCTCCTCTTCAATACATTGATGCGTTTTCCAAGCCTAATTAGAAATATTGGTTTGGATATGAAAAATGATCAAATTGAATTTCAATTTCGGGTTAGTGAAATTATTATTATTTATTTAATCTTTTCATTAATCATAGACAAATAGAAATACAAATTCATAATTTAAAAAAATGTGTAGTTTAAATAGAATTTCTGTTTCATGGTTAAAATTTCTGTCTAGATTTGGATGAATTTTAAACCAAAAAATAATAATAATAATTTGTTTCTTGTAAATAAAAATATAATACTGTTAGTAAATATTTGTTTTTTAGTTATCCCAAGATAAATTTGTAAAAATTGCTCTTACTGTTGTTACTCTGGAGTTGCAATAACAGTTTTTTATTATTTTTTAACTTTTATAATTTTTAAAAACCTTTGAAATTGTCCTAAAGCTTCCAAGTTGCCAGAACAAAAAAAAACACAAAAACTCTGAATAACTTATTTACTAAAATTAATAACTTAAAATGATCAAAAATAATTTAATTATACATTCAAAAATACGTTTCTTATTACATGCTTATAAATTACATAAAAATAAACTATTATACTATAGAATTCTCTTTTCTGTCCCAGAATTATTTTCCACTAACATAACTTCTCTTAGGGTCATCTGATGGTTTTAATATGGAGTAATATATTTTATCATTAAATGTTAACTATTCAAAATATTTATATAAACATGCTTATTTTTGGATATATTATGAGCTTCCTGGAAATCACTATATAATTAGTGCTTGTCAATTGCTTCAAGAGTTAGAAAAGTGTCTAGTGTGTTTTTGCTAATTAGAGTGTATAAAAATCAATGTTTTAATTATAAAAAGCAACTGATATTTTCTCTTGTTTTGTTTCCTTTTTAAGGAAGGAGGCAATTGGCGTTTGCTTAGAAGAATTACTGTTAATCACCAGGTAGGTACATTCGAAATTCTCATTGCTGGACAGCATTACATCACCTATGGTTTTGATGGTCATATATTTTTTCACGATTCATCTGACCTATTAGAAGATAATAACAAACCTTTAGCAACTTTAAGAAATCATCACCGATGGGACGAAGGAGTTGAACAGGCTATTGTGGACTATCAGGGAAAGTATGTTGTATCCTTGGGCCAGGAAGGGAATATTACCTGTTCAAGGATCAAGTAAGTGATAAATATATTTTTGTTTTTATTGATTGTTAATCAGAATTTTTATGTCTCACTAATTTTTCCAGGTACCAGAATGTTTATTTCTCTACCAATAATAACCATCGAGATTCAGAGGCCATTTTGTCAAATGGCTATTGCCACTTAAAAGTACAGACAATATTGCTAAAAATGTATTTTAGTATGACTGGTTTTTTTGATATTTCTTACATCTTGATATTTTGTAACCTAAACATTTAAATAAGAATGCTGTAACTTGTTATAAATTGTATTATATATGTATTTATTTGTTAGTGAATTATTTCAATTATAGATTTTAAAAAAAAAAAAAATTTGGTCCACATTTTCATTCAACAACTTTTTTATTTATCATCTCCAACATTTCAGCACTAGGACCATTCTCAAGGATCCCTTAGTTTGCCATCTTACTACTACATATAGTCTAATTTTAAAATATCCTAGACAGAACTAGCCTTATCAGCCTGTTATTCATTACTGTTTTTAATAACAAATATTTAAATAATAAGCTAGCAAGGCTAAAAGTTGTTGAGTAAAAATGTGGTTCACATTTATTTATTTTTAAAAACTATAATTTTTATAAATTGTTTATTTCATTTTCCTTAATAACTTTTCAAAATCTCCTCTGGAATTTTCTGCTTTGCAGTTTGTTGGGAGAAAGGGAAGAAATAGAGATAACTGTTTTTGTACTTGTTCATCGTCAATATCTTCAAAACTATTATGTTTATCATAAAGATTTTTATAGTTTGTTTGTTCATTTTAATTTCACTTTATGCTGCTGAGGCTAATCGGACAAAGTTAGCGTCTTAAATTTTTCCTATCCAGGTTTAATTTAATCGCGATTTTTATGAATTCTAGACAATGCACACACTTGGTACTATCATGTTACTTCCCATCGGCAGGAAGGCATAACCAAGGATTGGAATTTTAATGTTCTCTAACTTAGTTTATTAGAAAATTTGTGATAAACTTTATAGATTTTGAGATATTCATGTAAAACTTGGGAAAAAAATCAGTTTTATATACTTCTTCCACTCCTCCCTAGAAAGGCAAATGCTTGAAATTCTGGTGCTTTTTACCAGATATCAAGGGGAGGATAATGAAAAATTATATCGAATTTCAGCTTTCTGTTTCAAAGTTTGGGCTACTGCGCATAAATGTAAATTTTATTTGCGTGTATATAGATGACGATAGTTGCAAATGCAGCTGCTGTCAACTACCAAATGTGCCACATCCTCATCAACATTCAATTGAAAATTAGTAGCACTAAAATTAATTGTAAAATCTACTTTAACTGGTGATATTACGGTGGCCACATAACCTCTGGTTAAAGCAGAAGCAAATCTTGTTTCAGGTATAAATTTTGGTGCAGGCATCCATTACATGTGCCTAAAAAAAATGATCAAGAAGTCAGAAATCCTCTTATGACTACTGTTTTTAAACATGGTAATGTAATAATAAATTAAATCATAATCAGTCTTAAAGTGTCAAAGTATTTATGTAGACAAATTTTGTCTATACTAATTTCTAGTAGCTGAGAAGATATTTATAAAATTTTGTTTATTTGCTTTCATTTGCCCAACTAAATCATTCCCAGCTTTTCTTCTTAATATATTATTTCTTCTTTAGAAATCCTGATTCCAAAAGAAAGTTTTTAATGGGTCAATGAATCTAAAAGATATTAATTTAATTATCTAATTATTAATCTAAACTCACTATATTGATGTAGAATTTACTGGGCTTTAATAGAATATAAATTTTATTCTGTTTGAAATAGTCTGAGTGGGAATAAATGCTTATAGTTTAAATTTTCTTCCTCTGAAGTACTTTTAATTTTTTATATTTTAAAACTTCACTATATAATCTTGTTAAAATTGATAAATAACAGATAAATATATAATTTGAATGAATTCAATATCTAACTAAAGGGGAAACGAGCAAAAATATTTCGTATGCATTTTTTTGTATTTTTTGTTATAAAAATAGTAATATAGATGTATAATATACCATTGGAAAGCCAAAGATTTTAGACAAAATATTATCAAATAAGAAAATTTAAAATTTAATGGAGAGTGATGCAAAGCCAATAAAGTTAACTGATTCTTGTAGATAATAATATAATATATGATTTAATAAAACATGTTTCTATAAAAAAATAAACAAAAAAAAACCTGTACCACTACAACCCATGAAGAGTTTTGGGCTCAGTACATGTAGAGATTCATACTGTTTCTAGGCCAACGGCCGTGCAATGAGGTGATTCGGCCGAGATCACGTTCAGCCACCAGGTTTTTTCCCCAATTTGGGTATCCACTTTAAAGTGGCTGGGTCTGCCCCAGGAGGGTCTCCATACCCCAGGATCGCCCTCTGGCTGAAATAACAGAATAAATAATATTCTGCCACAGCCGGGATTCGAACCCAGGACCCGGAGCACAGTAGACTAGTGTCTACCCACTAGACCACGGCCGCTCCAAATAATTCTACAGTCTATGGGCTATGAACTCGTGACAATGAGAGGTTCCGAGGGCAGGTGTAGTGCACGGAACAACAGCTATCGAAACTCAACGTAATTAATTCTTTAATCTCCTTTCGTCTCTTTATTTGAAAATTCTTAAATTGATTTTAATAATGGAGGTAAGTTGTGTGTTGCACACACCAGATTTTTTAATTATCTTTCCTGTGATTTTTGGTTTTCAAGAATGAACCTTTGTAATCAACCAAAAAAACAAAAAAAATTACCTCCTCAAAATTTGAAGGATTACTTTTCAAGATACGTAGAACTTAAAAAACTAATTTAAAGAATTCTGCTGTATTCCTCCGAAACTATTGGACCAATTTTTTTTAAATTCGCCACAAAAATAATAGGACATGCCGCGATGGTCCTAACACCTAGACGTTGATATCAGCGGGTTATTTTTGAAATGGTGACTGATTAAAAGTGATTTAATTCAATGATTCAGTTATTTTTTAAGATAGAGACAAATTTTATTAGTGTTTTTTAACAACAACCAAAAAATTGCGAATAATTATTAAAAAAAAAAATCAAAATTTTACTCATAAGTATGTCCATAACTCAGTTATTTTTGAAGATAGAGGAAAACATGATAGAGCTTTAGAATCAGTAAAGCACAGTAAACAAACAAAAAAAAATATATATATATTTTAATCTTATTTAATCACATTGTAATCTTGCCTATATATATATATATATATATATATTGTAATATACCCATTTTTTATAATTATTGTAATTATTTATTTATTATTGTGTTAGGCAGGCTAACAATAAGATAAGAAGTAAATTTTAAACATAGGCTCCAATATGATTGTATGTTTACAAACATAGCATCCATTTTGGATGCTAAGAAAAAAGGTCCCTGGCAGGTAGAATAGGGTAAAAAAGGTACCTGAAGAGATACCTGGAGAGCAGTCAGTTTCGAGTGGGGAGCTGAGGAGGTAGGAATTGCTGTCTGAAGATGGAGTATAATTATAGTTAGCCTGCATATTGTTTGTTGTGTTATTTTTGTAAGTTATAATTATGATTAAAAAAGTTATATAAAAGATTGTGTGCCTGATTGTCAAGAACCCATATCATACCCTGAGAGATAAATTGAATATTAATTAAGTAAATATTGTGATAATTATTTTTTTTCTTAAAAGAATATTATTTTAAAAATAAGCATATTATAATATATATATATATATATATATCCGCTTGCAACTCCATTATTTTCAAAGATAGAGAAAAAATATATTAGTATTTCTTAACCCAAAAACCACAAATAATTATAAAAAAGGAAAGAAAAAATTGAAATTTTACTCATATATATGCCCATAACTCAGTTATTTTTGATGATAGAGAAATATGTATAGAGTTTTAGATCAGGAGTTATTATTTTTTTGTGTAAGTAGTGAAGTAAAGATGGCACATCTTATATCAGCAGGTAAAAAAGTCATAAGGAGAAAAAGATGACTTTTGCAGTTCAACTCTATACTTGTTTATATATATATATATTTTAGATTAATTAACAATATTTAAATTTGTTATATTATTAGTTTACAATAAATTTTCTTCTCAGTTGTAGAATATGAAGGAGAGTTTTGGGAGGATGTAGTTGTCAGGAAAAAGCGTGAATATGACAGGCTCTTAGCTGAATGTAGAATAAAACGAATTAAAAAAGTATTTGAAGACATGCAAAAATTGGTAGGTATTTAATATTTATTAATTTGTTTTTAATTTTTGCTTAAATCTTAAATATTTTTCAGCACTAAATTTTTTGTATTTTGAATTTAGCGCTAAAAATAATACTGGTTGAAGGGTGTTAATGTTAATAAATAAATATTTTTAAAATTTGAGCTTATCACTCTTTTTCCTTATCTGATCTTTAAAAGATAAAAAACATATTTAATGAGAAATGATGCCAAATGGTATTTGATGAATTTCTATGTACTCAAAATATAATTTAAAAAAACAAGCTTATCATCTCTCAACTTTGATCTTTAATGTGGTTTATTTAATTTAAACTAATCATTTGTATCTTTTATTTATTTTTATTTTTTCTCCAATCTTCTATTTCTCTAATCCACTAATCTTCTCTTTTTCATTACTATATGTATAGAAGATAATTATATTACAATACTATACTATACCATAATCATCAATATATTAAAAAAAAAATCGTAATAAATAAATATATAAATATGTGTATATATATATATATATATATATATATATATATATATATATATATATATATATATATATATATATATATTGTTTGATCAGTTCTCGATTGTTGATAATTTAAGTTTGTGTTGTTCTCAGGTTTCAGTCAATGAATAAACAATTTTATCTATGCGACGTTTCGAGAATTTATTGTTCTCATCCAAATCCACTGTTAAGGCATGATTATGAGAACAATAAATTCTCGAAACGTCGCATAGATAAAATTGTTTGTTCAATGACTGAAACCTGAGAACAACACAAACATATATATATATTTTATTTATTTATTTATTTTTCTTTTATGGGTGATTTCTTAAAAAATCGCTATATTTTCTTTGTTTATTTATTTAAAATTAGGAACAAGATACCATTCAAGTTGTATGATCTTAATGTGTATTGCGTTTGAAAATTGGGAATATAAAGTTTCTAAAACAATTAGAATTTTCAAACACATGCTGGTGTCTCACAATTTCTACTTTCACTTATCTGTATATGAAATGTATAGTAAGGGAAAATATTGCAATCGTGAAGATTTTTGAATTCCAATTTTCAATAAAAATACACGTTTTAGGATACTCTGAGTCCTACAAAAAGGTATGCGTGTCTGTGTGTCCGTATGTGTATGGTAAGTTTAGCACAAAAATGATATGTTGTATAAAACTGAAATTTTTAGAGCGTCTATGCCTGAGATGTTACCGCAACTTTTTCATCAAAATCGGAGAAACAGAAGAGCCACTTTATACCATGAATTTTATACCTTTTCACGATTTTATAAAAAAAACGGCTCTAACTATTTTGATTAAACTCACTATATCGATGTTAAATTTAATGGGCTTTAATATGATGTAGTTTTCATTCTGGTTGAAATAGTCTGACAGGGCTTAAAGGCAATATTTAAAAAAAAAAATTCTCTGTAAAGTACCTTTAATTTTGTAGATTCTATAAGAATATCTTTATCATATTTTTATCACTGATAACAAAATGGATAAATATATAATTTAAACGAATACAATATCTTAACTAAAGGAGAAAAGAGCAGATATATTTGTTTATGCAATTTTTACATATTTGATAATAATAACAGTAATATAAATGTATGATATACCGTTGAAAAGCTAAAGATTTTAGAAAAATTATGATCTTATTTACAAAATTGTAAATGGAGAGTGATGGAAAGCTGATGAAACTAAGTGATCTTCGTAGATAATAATACAATAGGCTATTTAACAAAACACATGTTTCTATTGAAATTTAATGTAATTAATTCTTTAACAATTCATTTTTATCTCTAACTATATTTTAAAATTCTTAAAAACAATTTAAATTTATTTTAACAACGGAGGTAAGTGAAAGTGTGTGTTGTGTGCACCAGATTTTTTAAAATTATAGATCTCAACATTCCTGCTTATCAAAATTGTTTGGGAACAATGTCTGTTGGTAAAATGGTTGCGTTTATGTTCTTAACATTTACTGAAATTTTCGGTAAGAACATAATATAACTATGTGGAAATGTTATTGAGAAACAGCATGATTTTGCATAAATATATTAGACCTTTATTCAACACTGTCTTTTAGGTTTTTTTTTTTTTTTAAATTAATCTTTATTGGTAATATCCCATTTAATTTATGCAGTGGAATGAGTATTATGAACAAAATAAAATGGAAAGTGAAGAAAATAGGCTTCCTGAAGAAGATTTTGAACTTGACAAAGACAGATTACCTATTATGGAAACTGTGGTAAATAAAGAAATTGTAAGGAAACAGAAAGAACTCAATGAGAACCTGAAGTTCTACCAGGAATGGATAGGTTATTGGAAGGAACTTTGCTGGGGGAAAATGTATGTCAAACTTTATCGAATAAAGGTTAGTGTCTACTATATGTATGATTATATATTCGTTTTGTAATTTATTATTATTATTATTATTTTTTTTTTAATTTCCTTTAAATCTTGATTTTTAGCCTTTCCAAGCGAGGTTCTTTCTCGAAAATTTTAATCAGTCTTTAAAGCCATATAAGTATGTGTGTTACCATCGTCTTATATACACTATGTCATGTATGAATGAAGCCATATTTCCTCTTCCTGAACCAAAGATGTTACCATGGAATAAACTAGATGAAAATAAGTGAGAATTTTATTTTATTTTTTCTGAAATATCTTGAATATATGCTAATCCTATAGAATAAAAATAAAACTTAAGAAAAAATACCATTTTTTTTGTAAACTACACTTCCTCGAAAGCTCACACATGACTGTAATAACTACTAATAGAATAGAACTTCATATGATGAGACTTTGTCACTCCAGAACACAAACTTTATAGAGTGAGAGTAAAAATCCATTCGCCAACGATTTTGATTAAACTCACTGTATCAATGTAAAATTTAATGGGCTTTAATATGGTCTGGGCTTGATTCTGATAAATATTCTGACAGGGCTTAAATGCCAAAATTTTAAATTTTCTTCTGAAGGACATTTGATTTTGTAGATTCGAAAAAATTCACCATATAATCTTTTTAGCATCGATAAAAAACGGGTAAATGTATAAGTTGAATGAATTTGATAACCAACTAAAGGAGAAAAGAGCAAAAATAATTTGTTATGTATTTTTTTGTAGTAATATTGATGTATAATATATTATTGGAAGCTAAAAATTTTAGAAAAATATTATCTTATACACAAAATCTTAAAAGTGTGCTGAAAAGTGGATAAAACACAGTGGTTCTTGTAGATAATTATATAATATATTATGTAACTTCGTCTGTGTCACTTTCTGTTATTATGATCACTATTAAAAAGTTTTTAAAAGAATATATTTTAAAGTACTTCTGTGTAAATGGTATTTTTAGTTTTATTTTCTTGTGGCAGAAGAACATTCTGATTTTCTCCGCAACCCGATCTTAACAATGCGACATATAGTTGGCCATGTGAAAAGCATTCTTGATGTAAATCGATTCATACCTGTTTAAATGTTTGCATCTGTGATTTATTAATTGTTACGGCAAAAGATAACATAATGGGAAATTGAATTATGTTAAAATTAACAGGTAAATCGTTTCGAATTATTGGGATGCGATGTTAATTTTCCCTGTTTTTTCCAGATTTTCCACTGATTCTTCACTCCTATTGGTCGCAGCGTGATGTTAAATAACCTTTAAAGCCTTCCTCGATAAATGGGCTATCCAACACAAAAATAATTTTTCAATTCGAACCAGTAGTTTCTGAGATTAGCACGTTCAAACAAACTCTTTAATTTATAATATTATTAGTTATGCAATAAAAACATCGTTCTAATGAAACTCAATATAATCCTTAACCTTTTCCATCTCTAATTTTATTTAAAAGTTCTTAATTGGGTATAGTTGGAGTTATGATGGCCTATCAGACATTGTTGGAATTTCAATATAATTAGTAGTTAATTGAAATATTATAAATTATGTTTCAACCTCTTCAATATCCTATCCTTTGTCATTAATTATGTTTTAACAGAGAATTCCCTGAACTCAAAATGCAGAACGATCCCTATGAAGAGGTTGAAGAAGATGAAGTAATCAAGGAAGGAGAAGAAAGCAAACAATTTCTGCCTGAACAAGTTGTCAAAAAATTTGAGGAAAAAGTAGAAGAAGAAGATGAGTACTATGAAGAAGAGGTAGAAGTAGAGAGTGAAGAAGCTGCTTCATCCGAGTCATCAGAAGATGTCTGCCGTGGTATGAAACAAGATATAGGTACTAAAGAAGAAATAGAACGGAAAAAATTTATTGAAGAAGAATTGAAGAAAGATGATGAGGAACTGAAGACAGCTACTAAAGGACAAATTACAATTAATGAAATTTTAGCTTTAGACAGGGCTCTGTCAAAACCACAAAATCAAGATGAAAATGAGGCTGAGCATTTAAATGAGCCATTGATTACGCAAGATGAATTACTCGAACTGGCTGCTTGGAAGGAAGAACAGCTGCGGAAGTATTGGGAAGGAAACCTCACCGAAAAAGAGAAGGAGGATTTATTGATCCGCGCTTTGGATAGGTTGCTTATAAAGGACAAGAAAAAATTCAGGCGATTAAAAGCAAAATATGGAGTACTGGTAAGGAACAAATCTTGTTTCAATTAATCTTTAAAAGTTAGTGTTATATATTTAGCTTCTGAAGGACTGAATTTTTGGACTCATAACGTTTCACTTAGCTCATTAAGTTGTGACGTTTAAATTTTTTTGGTTATTTATTATTTATTTTTTTCTATTAATCTTTTTAATTCCTGTAATTTTTTAGATATCAAGTCAAAACAAAAATTAACAATAAGATAAGGGTATGTTTTGTATTTTTTTCCCCACAACTCATTACCTAAATAGTGAAAAAAGTTTTTAAAAAATTCTCGAAAATTATTAGAAAATGAGATTTTTAATTTTTTTCTCATCATTGTCGTAATTGTTCTTTTGTTTTAATATTTGTTTAATAAATATTAGGCCGTTTAACAACCACGGAGCTGACTTAAAACGGTTGCCATATTAAAATTATTGGCCTGAAAAAAAATTTATTTATGGTTTTATATTCACAAAAGGATAGAGATTAACTGGTAAAAAAATCACGAAAATCAAAAATGTCGAGTGGCAAAATTAATGAAAATTGGATGATTTGAAATGGATTGATCCATATATGAAATATATAGTAAGAGAAAGTCTTGTGATCGTGAAAATTATCGAATTCAAGTTTTCAATGGAAATACATGTTTTAGGATCCCCTGAGTCCAAATAACCAAGTCCCACAAAAAGGTCTGTGTGTCTGCATGTCCGTGTGAGTGTATGAGTTTATGGTAAATCTAACCCGAAAACCAAAAATTGTATGAAACACAAATTTCGTATTTAAGACAACTGTACACTTGAGATGTTACTGCAACTTTTTCATCGAAATTTGCTGACGGGAAGTGCTACTTAATACCATGCACCATTTTACTATTTTCTCAAAAACGGCTCTAAAAATTTTGAATAAACTTGCTATATCAATCTAAAATTTAATGGGCTTTAATATCATATAGGTTTCATTCTGATTGAAATAGTCTGACAGAGCTTAAATGCCGATATTTTAAATTTTCTTCCTATTAAGTACCTTCAATTTTATAGTTTCAAAAAAAACTAATCATATCATCTTTTTAGTGTTGATAAAAAGTGGCTAAATATAAAAGTTGAACGAATTCGATCACTAACTAAAGAAGAAAAGAGAAAAAATATTTTTTTAATGCAGTTTTAGATTTTTTGAACATAAGAACAGAAACATAGATGTATAATATACCGTTGAAAAGCTAAAGATTTTAAAAAAAATATATTATCTCTTATACAAATTTGTAAAATGTAATGTAAAGTTACGAATTGGGCATAAACTTATTAATGATTATAATATGTGACTATTTAATATTGTTATATTGTTTAATCTAAATCGTATGTTTCTAATGAAACTAAATAAACTTTCTATTTAAATTAACTTAAAACTATTTCGAATTGCAAGTTTATTTAATAGTTCTTAAATTGATTTTTACTGCTGAGGTAAGTGAAAGTCGTGTGTTGCCCACACCAGATCATTTAATATTTTCTAGTGAATAAACTTATTATGACTATTTAAATATCAATTAAGTCACTAGATTGGCACTAAACTATAAAGTTTTTTTGAAATACTCAGTTTAATATAATAAATCTGCTTCTCACAAAAAAGGATATTGCAATGGGAGTGATATAAGGGTGTCACCTTTTTCATTTGATATGAAAGTCTAGAAAGTTATGAAATGAAAATATATAAAAATAAAATGCAGGCAAATCCAGTTAAAATTGTTGGGAAATTATAAATTCCTTATAACTATAACTATTCATCATGTGATTTTATGAATCTACATTGACATTAAAATTCTATTAACCAACACTTTTACTTACACCATTATTCCATTTATACCTTAAACTTAGGATAATAATTTACTGATTTATATATTCTTTTTCACAGAAATATGTCCTTTAAAATCCTTTATCACGGGTGCTATCTTAGTTTGGGAATTCCTTACTCACCTCCTTAAAGGTTATTCATACCCCATTAATTTCTTCATCTTCTTCTTAATGATCAATCTTTCACATGTAAGTAAACAATCAAAACTAAGCGAATATGGGGAAATTGATTTTGAAGAATGTTTTTTTTAATTTTATTGTATTGATATACTTATTTATTATTTTTCATTCATTCATCAATAGAACTATTTGAATTTATTAGGAAGACGGTGAAGAAGCTTCAATGGATGATGAAGAGGTAGTTGTTGAAGAGGAAAAAGAAACTGAAGTTGAAGAAGAACAAAAAGCACAAGTTGTTAAGGCAAAGGGAGAAGAAGAGGAAGAGGAGGAGGAAGGAGAAGAGAAGGAAGAAGCTGGAGCAGTTGGGGAAGAACATGTCGACCTTCAGGAACTTGAAGGGAATTTATATCTCAAATCATCATTGCCGGAAGAGGGTATGTTTTGTTTTATTGATGGGTATTTTTTATTATTTTTTTTTGGTCCAGCAACCAGATGACCTAAAACTTAGAATAAAATAATGAGTTTATGTCAAGACAAGGTGCTGGGGGGCTTTTAACTTGGCATTTATCCCATGTCCTCACCCCCTGGCCCGAGAAACACCTTCAAAGGTGATGTATGTATGGACAAAAAAAAAATTCATAGTACATTTTATTCATTGTCATGAGAAAAAACATCTTAGCTCATCATGTAAATATTATATTTTACAAATCAATGCTCATGTGAGAGGTTATAAAGGAGTTGACCCAATAAAAAAAAATTTTTTTTTGGGTGGTAATACATTAAAAAAGTCAATTAGGGATCTGCAGAATGAAACAAAATAATTTTACTTTAATTAATCGCCAATATAGCAGCAAATCTTATAGCATTCCAAACCAAATTTGTTTATGAATGTGGTGTTCCTGCAGTTAAAGTACCAATGTTATACATATACATTGACCTTCTTAGATAGTGCAATATACATTTATTTCTTAGGAAAGAAGGAACTTACTTTTTAATAAAGAGAAGATATTTCCAAAACAAAACATAATTTTTGCCTTATTTGGAACCTGATTTTTTTCCTATTTTTTTGTTATTGGTTCCAAAATAAGGCTTTTGGAGAACTTAATCAATGTCTAGATTTATTTACTGTATTTAAAAAAATGTATTTTGCTAGTTTACTCAATAATCTTTATTTTTTAAATGTTTTTTTTTTTTTATATAAAAAGAAATTATTTTATTGTTGTTTGTGTTTCTCCCTTAAAATGCTCTAAAAAACTTAAGAAAAAGTTTAACTGTGAAAATCATGTCCAAAAATTTTTAGCTGTGGAAATCCTGTCAAAAAATGTTAAGCCGTGAAAATCCTGTCCATATCTTTTCTTAATCACAATAAACTCTACCTCAATTATAGATCCATCATCTTCCACAAATCTGTTCAAAATCTAGACGAATTTCTCAATCAAAACCTATCCTGGAATAATGACATCTCTCAAATTTCCAGAAAATCTATAGCCATTCTTAAACCATTCCTCAGACTATATGATTCAATACCTCTTAAAACCTGCCAGCTTCTAGTTTCCTCTCTTATCTCCCTCTCTCCCTCCTCCCCCCACTTCGATTATAGCTGCCTGATGTTCGGTGGGGTGACGGAGAGGCTTGAGATGAGGCAGAAGGGACTAATGAATTGCTTCATTAGATTCATTTTCGGTATTCTCAGGCATTCTCATGTCTCCCTCCACCTGGTACACCGAGTTAAAGTGGCTTTCCCCAAATTCTGACAGCAATACTTCCTAGGAACCTACCTTTACCAATCCTTTAGAACCAAAAATCACCTCTATATCTACAACAAGTTCACCCCACTCTTCTCTGTCCACTCTATCAACACAAGATCCCAGTCCCTGAACCTGTTCATTCCCTCCTACAGAACTCCTTCCTTTAACAGATCCCTCATCATTCGTGCATCTTTATTTTGGAATTCCTTACCCAAGTTCATTCGTACATCCCAATCTTCAAGTATCACCTATTTATTCATCTCCTTGAACATCAAACTACCGTGCCTTTATAAGTTTCATAGTTTGCCCTCTTTATTTTTATTGTTATTCAATTTTTATTTTTATTTTTCTCTGTTCTATCATGTTTATTTTCATTAATTCTTTAAGGCAGCAATATTACATCGTACATGAATTTACATGAATCCTAAATTGTATATTTTTATTATTTTTAGTGAACCAGATATCCCAGGATAAATATTATTTTTCATTCTATTTCATTATAAAATAAAGTAGTTTCTGCACGTTTTATTATTTTGTTTTTTTGACTTCAGACCAATGGGATAAAAAAGAAAAATATGGGATGACTTTTTTTAATTTTGATAGAATCATTGAAAAAAGTTATATGAAAATTGGCTTTATATTGTGTTCTCTTGTTTCAAGTTCTATTCTGTTCTGTAGTTTTTATTACTACAATTGAGACATTGATTTCCACAAGGTATTACAAATTTTGACATATTTGTATTCTAATAATTTAATTTTATCATTTTTAGGTTATTATTTTTAGATTATCCTATTATGAAGAGTATTTTAATATGAATTAAGTAATTTTGGAACAATCTCTTCCTTTGATAAACATTCATTTATTCTTCATATATAATTGACTTTTCGGGGTTAATAATGTCTCATCTTCAGAATTTTTTAGTCAAAACTATTAACAATTCAAAATTAAATTAATTTAACTGTTTAAATTGTTATATTGTGATAATGAATTGATTAAATGTGATATTTGCGTTTGTTGAATGTTTTAAATTAATTTAATTTTTGAATTGTTAATATTTTTGACTAAAAAATTCTGAAGATGAGACATTATTACCCACGAAATATGATTATAGGATTATACTGAATTTTGTTCTGTAGCTTCTAAAAAATTAATAAAAGGTCGTCCAAGTGGTGGTCTCATAACTTTGGTAAACAAAAATTTGTGATGAAGTAAGTTTAGTTGATTTTTCCGATAAGTGTTTGATTATTAAAGTTAAAGTAAATTATTTTTCTTTTTTTATTGGGAATATCTATTGGAGTCCTTTAACTAATACAAATGAATGTATATTAGATCTAGAAGAATTACTCAATAGTATTAAATTAAAAGACGAAATTAACCAGTGTAATATAATCCTGGGTGGGGACTGGAATGCAAGATTAGGCTCTGATGATACAATTGATGAAGTATTGGTGGAAGGTTCCTATTTGTCTTGCGATAGAATCAGCCTAGATAAGATTCATAACTCTCGAGGAGAAAATTATTTAAATATCTGGAGGAATATGGTTTAATATTATTGAATGGGAGGACACCCAGCGACACACCTGGTCAATTCACTGATATCACCGCTAGGGGGTGTAGTGTTGTAGATACTGTTTGGATATCCCCGGCTATGATCGATTTCATTCAAGATTTTAAAAGTGTGGCCTATTTCAGATTTAAGTTACCATTTACCTGTTGTTGTTTCTCTAAATAAACTATATAAGAATAACGATAAAATCAAAGTTAAACAAAAAAAAACAAGAAAAATACTATCTGGATCTAAATGAAAAAAATTCAAATTCTTATCAGGAATTACTTTCAAGTGCTAATAACATTTATTTTAACTCTAATTGTGTAGACAATTTATATAGAAATATGACAGATTGTTTTTTTAATTGTGCTCTCGATTCGGGACTTATCAAGCGAAAATGTTTTGTTTATCCCTGTAAAATGTTTAAAGATAAAGTTTAGTTTGGTGATGAGTGCAGGGAGGCAAAAAAATATCTTAAGAACTGTTATAAAAGTTTAAGGCGCAATGGGTGCTCTCGAGAAAATGTTAATATTTACATCAACAGTAAAAAACAATATAAGCAATCTATAATAGAATCTAAGAAAAGGTATTTTTATTGTATATTAGATTCATTATCAAACATTAATGATGCTAAGACGTTTTGGCATACAATTAAGTACTTTAATAGGTCAACTGCGGTTGAAGTTTCAGTGTCTGTCGAACAATTCGCTTATTTTTATAAGGAATTTTACTCTACAAAAACTTATATTTCTGACTTTTTACCCACAAATTCCGTATTAGAATTAGATAAGGCTATGACTCTGGATGAACTCCAAAAAGTAGTCAGTGGATGTAGATTAAAAAAGGCTTCTGGCTCCGATCATTTGCCATATGAAATTTACAAACTAATGCCTCCTAATTGGGACCATTACCTTCTTAATCTTTTTAATAATGTTTTTCAATATGCGATTGTTCCGGAAAAATGGGCAGAAATTTTACTATTCCATTTATATAAAAAAAGGTGATATTAAAGATCCCGCTAATTACAGGGGAATAGCACTAATAAATTGTGTAGTCAAACTGTTCACGGCTATTTTAGCTGACAGAATCACCAAATGGGCGGTGGAAAAAAACTTATTACCAGAAGAGCAAAATGGTTTTAGGGAAGGTAGAGGCTGTGTTGACATATTTTCACTTTAAATTCGGTCATCAACATCTCACTAGGTTACAAAGATAATACAGTTTTTGCGACATTTGTCGACTTCAAAAGGGCATTTGACTCGCTGGTCTATACAAAATTGTGGCCAGAACTTCATAATCTCGGGCTAAGTTCCAAAATAATATGTATTCTGCAAGAATTGTACAAAAAAGCTTCAATAATTTTGAAGGATGAACTTAGGAATGAATCAGTAAAGATCACACAAGGAGTATTACAGGGAGATTCTTTAAGCCCTCTAATATTCTCATTATTTATTTCAGATTTAATTTCTCACTTTGAAAATGATGGATGTAATGGGATAAATATCGATCATACTGTAGAAGTATCAGGGCTGATGTACGCGGATGATTTAATTCTGCTTGATAATGGCTGGGCCGGAACAACTAAGAAATTGGTTTCTCTGTACAAATATTGCCAATCAAATTCTTTAATTGTTAATGTTGAAAAAACCAAATGTGTGATTTTTAAAAAGAGTGGCAATAGAACCAAAGTTAAATCTATTTTCTATAATAAATCTAAAATTGAAATAGCTAAACAATACAGTTATTTAGGAGTGGTTTTTTCATCATCAGGTTTGTTTTCTCAAGCAGCAGATAACTTTGTATAGAACAGGGTCGATGTGAGGTACAATTGGTATAGGCAACTTACTAATAAATTGTTAATTATAGACGCGGCTGACATATTAAATATCAAAAGTAAAGCCTTATTTGAAAGAGAATTAAATAACGCTGTTGAAAAATTCAATAGTCATAATCTTTCCCTAGATAATCAGGCTATTTTGCACTCAAAGTTTAATCCTAATTTTAGGAAAATTAGTAGCTTAAATATGGGGGAATATTATTTGAAATTAAAGGGACCTATGAGGAAACATAGATTGATCAGTCAACTAAGACTATGTCAACCCAATAAACTGAAAGTTAACCAGTTACGGATTCCAAAATGGTTATTCAGATAATAGCGTTGAATGCCCTATTTGTAATTCAGGCGAACCAGAAGATTTAAATCATTTTTTGTTGCATTTAATTTTTTATGTTAAATTAATTTAGTAAAACAAAAACAACTATAATTGATTTCATTTTTGCCGAAGTGGTGATTCAGAAAAAACAAAAGATCTATTTTTTAATGTGAAAACCATCAAATAAATTTGTTAAATAATTTTTGTCCATTTGTGAAATTTCCCAGAATGAATATAGTTGAAAATCAACATCTTATTATCTGATGTACCAGAAAATGATAATTTTTCAAAAGCATTATTTTTATGAAATAATTAATTACATTTGTTTTAATGTTTTAATACTTGCTGGCTATTGAAGCCTCTATTTCAGAATCATTATTTAGCTGGAGTGACATTGCTTTTCACGAATTCACTGAAGAAGAGCCTAAAAAGGAAGAACGAGAAAAATCCGTTTCAGAAGAAGATGAAAAGATTGATACCACTGCTCATATTGCACAACGTCCTCCGCCTCCGCTTCCTGTAGAACCTGAGCATGAAGAGGAGACCACCGAAATAATCACAGATCCATTTGATGAGCCATATTACATGACAGGATCTCAGACCCCTAAGTATGAAATCTATAATTTTTATTATTAAATTATCTAATTTTTGAATTTTTTTTGTTAAAGAGTTGTAAATGTTTAATAATAATAATAATAATAGGCTTAGCGAACCCGAAGGTTCGATGCCGATACCACCAAATTCCGCCTACACAGAATCGTCCAATGCTCACCATTCAAGCCCAAGCTCCCGAGATCAGCCTTAACGCAATCCTCCCACCTCGCTTCGGCCTACCTTTCGGACGCCTACCAGTCGGATCAGCAAATACCAACTTTCTCGGAATCCGCTCGTCATCGAGCCCAACAACTTTACTCGCCCATTTGAGTCTCCGCGATGCAATCAGCTTAATTATATTCACAGGATGCAAGTTCCGCAATTCCGCGTTATGCAATCTTCTAAACTCCCCAGTGGCCTCATCTCTCTTTGGACCAAATATTTTACGCAATACCTTATTTTCGAAAACCTTAAGCCGTTGTTCATCCTTTAAAGTAAGCGGCCACGTTTCACATCCGTAAAGAACCGTTGGAAGAATAATAGTTTTGTAAATTCTAATCTTTAAGTTTTTAGATAGAAGCCGCGAACTAAGTAACTTAGCAACTGAATAATAACACGCATTTCCCACCTTTAACCGGGATTTTATTTCTTCCTGGATTTCATTTTTTCTAGTTATAATTGAACCTAAATACTTGAATTTCTCTACGTGTTCAAAAGTATGACCTGATACATCAATATCACCAAGATCGACACCGTTTCTGCTACTAATCATATACTTCGTTTTATCGGTATTTAATTCGAGTCCTATTTCTTTACCGGTTTTTATTAACACACTTGTATTTAGTTGTATGGTTTCCGTGTCTTCACCTAGCAGTACCAGATCATCGGCATACCCCAAAACCGGAATCTTGTCACCCATATTTTAGCCTTTCTCGGTACACATCACCTTTTCTATGACATATTCTAAAGCTATATTAAATAACACAGGTGAAAGGGAGTCACCCTGTTTCAAACCCGATCGCACCTCAAATCTCTCGGAGTAATTATGACCGATTCTAACTTTATGGAATGTTTCCGACAAACACATTTCTACTAGGTTTACTAACTTTCTAGGTATTCCCTGTTCAATCATGATGTTATATAGCTTCTGACGGTCTATTGAATCATAAGCCTTTTTAAAATCGATATAAAGTTGATGGACTACACCGTTGTATTCCAATTTTTTCTCTAATATTTGATGTAAGGAAAATATTTGGTCAATAGTCGAGCGATTCCGCCTAAAACCACATTGGTAATCTCCGATAATTTCCTCAGCGTATTCCGTGATTCGACTAGTTAGAATTGACGAGAATATTTTATAGCATACTGGGAGAAGAAGATCCCACGATAGTTGTTACAATCCGACCTCGGTCCTTTTTTGTGAATCGGAATAAGTATTGATTCTTTCCATTCTTCGGGCATTTTTTCAGTTTCCCATATCTTGTTAACTAAAAAATGTATTTTGGAAACGCCCGCTTCTCCACACGCCTTGATTAATTCACTCGTGATATTATCATTTCCTGCGGCCTTATAACGTTTTAATTTTCCTATCGCCATTTCGACTTCCTCTTTACTCGGTGCGTCTATCCATGGTTCAGCGCTCTGATATTCAGAGAGAGGAGATTGATTATTATTTTCCGTAGTTAAGATGCCGTCAAAGTGTTGTTTAAATTTATTTAATATCTCAGAAGGATCCGCAATTATATTGTTATTTGCATCTTTAACCGCATTCAATAGAGGTTCAAATCTTTTACGCGATTTGTTTATACCTTTGTACATCTCTCTTACATTATTTTCGTTTCTGTGTTTTTCTATTTCTATTATTTTGCCTTTAAGATACTCTCTTTTCTTATTTTTTAAGAGTTTTGAAGTTTCATTCTTTACTAACCGAAAATAGGCCACATTATTATCGCTTGGATTATTTAAGGAATTCAGTTTAGCGGTTTTTCTTTTTTCGCACATATTTTGACAATCCCTGTCGAACCAAGGTTTGTTCTTTTTATTTTCGATTTTTCCAAGACATAAATTACCGACCTCTTTAATATTATCCCTGATCCCTTCCCATAGTTTGTTTACATCTTTGTGTTCCTCGTCTGAAGATTCCAAAGCTTCGAACCGATTTTTTACTTCTATCGCGAATTGTTTTCTAATTTCGAGGTTGTTCAATTTAACTAAATCAAAATTCTCGGGACGAATATAGTTCGGTGTTCTCTTTTTTGTATTTAGTTTTTGTCGAAGTTTCGCGATTACTAATTCATGATCAGAACCGCATTCTGCACCCCGATACGATCTCACGTTAATTATGCTACTTTGCCATCTGTTTTGTATTAAAACATGATCGATTTGATTCCGTGTTTGTCCATCCGGCGATGTCCACGTATACTTATGAATATCCTTATGTTTAAATGTAGTACTTTTGATTACTAGGTTTTTCGAAATGGCAAAGTTTATTAGTCGGGTCCCATTATCATTACTATATTCGTGCAAACTTTCTTTACCGATTGTAGGACGATATACTTCTTCCCTTCCAACCTTTGCGTTCGCGTCGCCTAGTATTATCTTAATGTAATTTCGCGGTAACTTATCGTAAACCGACTCTAGTTTATCATAAAATTCGCATTTTACTTCATCATCACTGTCTTCGGTGGGAGAATGAATGTTTATAAACGCGATTTTAAACCAACGCCCTTGAAATATAGCAACCGATATTCTTTCACTAAAGAACTGTACGTCCCGTAATGCGGAAAGAAATCTATTCCTAATCAGAAACCCGGTACCTAGACAATAATTAACGCTCCCCCCATACCAAATAGTATACTTTCCTTCTGTTAACGAACCCTCCCCTGGCCAGCGAACCTCTTGTAATGCAACGATATCTAAATGGTACCCCTTAACTTCATTTGCGACCGACTTTAACCCACCTGCCGTATTTAAACTTCTAACGTTCCACGTCCCTATTGTTAGATCTCTAATTTTTATCTTGCGCCATGATTCCCCTGAAGCAGTCCCCATCCGGAGACCCGAACGGGGGACTAGTTTACCTCCGGATAATGAGCGTTTTACCTCAGAGGAATCCATGACTTTTGGTGATATTTTGTGAACTAAAATATGTGAGTAGGGCGTTCGAACCTACGTCACACCCTCCAGCAAGCCTGGGGGGCCGCTCTCATTGTTGGTCAGCGAGTCCATCGGACTTAGTCGGGAGGAGCTTCCGAGGAAATTCCACCGACCATCCCCACATCCGCCACCCGTGGGACGCTCCCCATACGCGGTAATGAGATCCGCGCGAGGTGTAAATGTTTGAGACTTATAATTTAGTATAGCTTCCGAAATTTCTTATTTGTAGTATAATAATAATAATTAAACATATATTTACAAAAATAACATAATCATTTTACGCGAGAAGTTAGCTGAGGGTTCAGTCAAATGAACAAACAATCAAGTATAAACTTAATTTAATGGTGCTGAAGTTTCAGCCTAAATTATAGGCCTTCTCACTTCACAATAATACATAAAATATTTTAATAGATTTTTGCTACAAAAACAGTTAAATTTTAAAATAGCACTTGTTTGTTTTATTTTGTAGGAAAAATTGTGTGAGAAAACATATCAACCAAAAAAATAACCTTGTAAATATTAAATAAAACATATATTAAGAATAACTTAAATAAAATTAACAGTGTTAACTTAGTTCTCTTTTGGGTGTAACATTTAAGTGATTATTTGTTGTGGTTAGTGATTGGTTGTACTAAGGGTTTTCCAAAAATTGTTTTTTTATTGAAGTATGTGGTAGCTTGGGTTAAGACAAATTGCTGTATTGTGGGGAGTTGTAAATCTTTAAGCATAGAGAATATTTTTGTTTACATATTTTGTTGTTGCATTGATAAACTTTTAATTCTTTGTCAAGTTTTCTGTAGTTTGTCATGTAGGTTGAGCATCAGATGGGTGAGCCATATGTGATATGAGGACGACAAGCTGATTATAAATTATAAATGATTAATTTGTTTTGGCAGCTTAAGACAGAATTTTGTTTAACTAATAAAAGACTTTAAAGATTTGTTTTCTTTGTCTATTTTTCTGTCAGTGTGTTCTGTTTTGTCTAACATTTGACTTTATTAGGACAAGGTATTAAATAAAATGGGGTCTGAGCTTATTACAATGTGATAGTTTATATATAGGCGGCATTTTGTAAAAATTATTGTTTCGGATTTGTTAGTTTATGTTTACACATTACTTTTAGCTTATATTTTATTAATGTTGACTCTTTTTTATTTATTGGGTTATCTGTAAAATAATGAAATATTAGAGTTTTAAAAGAAAAACAAATTATTTATAACTGTTTTTATTAATCAAAACAGCCACCTGAAACTTCGGCACTATTAAATTAAGTTTCTACTTACAGTCAACCATTCTCACTTCACAAAATCCTGCATTATTTTCTGGAAAACCCAATACTTTTTGGATCTTTATTAACTAAATGATTTAAAATTTTACTTTTTAGATTTATAAAAGTAGATTTTGCAAGATATGATGAATTCTCTTGCAATGGAATGTTTATGGCAGATACTCATATTTCTTCTTTAAAGGTGAGAAGTTATAATTTATTTATATAAGTTTTCAATAAAATTAACTTTTTGTTTAAGTTTCTTATTTTATTTTTAGGGAGTCATAGAGAGTCTGGAAGGTGTCTACAACGAAACGTTTGTGAACCAATTTGTGAAAAAAGCTGAAGATCTTTTATTGATAAAAAAGAAACAAAGGGAAATTCGAAAGAATATTAGTGATCTTACTAATATATGCCAAGGTAAATACTGATATCTAATTATAATTTTTTGTTGTTGTAGATTTTCCCCAAACTCGATAATATGTATTTGATTTCCCTTTAGCAAATATATTTGTATAAAAGTAAATACCATTTATACATAAACCAAATATAAATACCATAATTATATTTTAGTAATTGCTTAAAATCAAAAGATTATTATTTATTCTGTTAGCAATCTATATAATGGTATAACAGACTGGTTTGTAAGGTAATAAACTCTTGGATTTTTTTTTTTTTTTTTTTTGATTTTTTTTTATCCGTTCTTAATGGAATTACAGAAATCCTTTTTCATTCATTTATTCAATTATCTGATCTGTTTTTTTTTTTTTTTTTTGTTAGTAATATTTATTATCATGAGACATATTTATTACAACTTCATATTGTACTCATTAAATAAAGATTCTGTGCCAAGTTTTCATTTTCTTGTTGGTAGCTAACTAAGTTAATAGTATAAGTCATGTGCCTATTTATTAGATTATATATTCTATTTGGTAAAGAATGTAGACTATTGAATAAACGAGACAAAAAAATTGTCAAAGTTATTGAGCATTAAAATAAATAAAAATACAATAAATATATTGGTCCCTTGAAAATCTTTAATTCATCTGAAACCCCTGCAATTTGTTAGTTATTCCCTTCTTCATTGTGTTAACGTTTTTAATTTTAATTTTGAATTATAAAACTGGCAAACTTATAATGTTTTTGAGTTCAAATAAAAGTTTGAAAATCAAGAGAGATTTGGAAACAAAAATATTCACTGACACCTTTTTTTTATGCCTATAGTATAGCTATATTGGTAAATTAATATTTACCATAGAATATAAATATAAGTCTTGATAATGGAAACAAGGCCCTGAAATGTAGACATAAGATATTTTTGGAAAGAGTTTTAATTAAATAAAACATATCGGATTTTAAAATGTGCTCATTTATAAAAATACTAGGAAACTTCCTATATAGAAGGGAATAGAAAGAAACTATTTAATTTGTATAAGTTCAAAACATTTATAGGGATGGGGAAAGCCCCTACCATACACTGATTTTCTAACTGTTTGCACCCATGTCCAAAGTAAAACAGACAGTACTCAGGTCTAAGAGTGCTTCTTTATTATGTTAAAATGTCGTTATCAATTCTGGGATTTTTTATTACTTTACTTTCCCATCCAAAAAAAATCTTAATTGAATTGTATTGTACTTAAAAATATTCAGAGTAAACTGTGTCAAAATCCATCATGTGGTTTATGAGGAGTTAATCATAACCAAGTCGTGACATAATTTTATATACAGAGATTATCACTTAATTCTTCACTTGTAGTTGAAGCACCTTCACCTCCTGAAATCGAGTACAGTTGGAGTGCTGGAGAAGTCCCTGAATGGATTTTTGAGTATGAACCTTCTGAAGAAGAGGTATACTATTTATTTTATTTTTATCAATAGATTGCTCTGGTATTTTTAAAATTATTTTTTCAAAATTACCTAGTTTGTTTATTTTATTTAATGTCACTTTGTATACACTTTATATAGCTACTGTGGCTAATCGGACGGTGCTACAGTGGGAGTCTTATCGAGGTTTAATTAGGATAGGGATCTTTAACGAGTACCTGACATAGCACAGGCACGGGACCACATTTTTAGGTCCCCTCTGGACAGCATAACTAATGGGTTTTTACTACTATTAAAAAATCTAAATCCACATGCAGGTATGGACCAGCAACCATAATTATCTTGTTTTTACATGGCAAAATAAAACAATTCAATATTTTTTAAGTTTTATTTATTTTTCAGAGTTTAATTTTGAGGACCCTTCCCATTGTGATCAAAGTCTTCAGTATTTGTTCAATGAAAAATGTATTCTCCACTCATAACCTATCTACTATGTTATTTTCATTTGTTGAACTTTTAGCTATGATCTCTTTAGTATATTTATTTGCATTGACATAAAAACATTATATTCTTTACCATAATGTTTTGGTCTATTGTTCCATTTGAATTTATGATTGGTCTATTTTAACTAAATGTTAAATTAATTTATTCATTATAACATTTATTTATTATATTTCTAAGAATCAATTATTTATTTATACCTGTAGATTTAAGTTATGACATGTGGATAACTATCTTTAATTTTAATTGAAGTATTTCCTGTAGATAAAGTAATTTTTGGAGTGGTGCTTAACATAGGATATGCCTGAATAACTTTTTAAAATTTGGATACTTAGTATTCCGTTTCTTTTTAGGTGTTTCATGATTTGCTTATGTTTATTCTTAAAAATCCCTCCCTTTTTTACACACCTTTAAATACAGAATAATATTGTAATGTTCTGAAATGTCAGTTGATTTGATTTACAGTTCACTAAACTGATCGACCAAATAATTAAAAAAAATTCAGATGTGAAGCCTTTGACTGAGAGAGAACAACTCACAAAAGAGCTTAAAGAACTAGGAAAGGAAAATGCAGATGAGCCACTCAATAAGCCTACATCAAATGACGGTAAACCAAGTGAAGAAGCTGGAACAAATAAAAATGAAGAAGATGAAGATGAAATTTTTAAACGTCAAGCTTTGTACGAGATGATGGATGGGGTGATTGAAATGTCATGGCAGGAGATAGTTAAAAAAGGAGTGGAATTACCATCATTTGTGGTAAGGAAATATTTATTCATTATTGATTGTAAAACTAAACATATTGATAATGATGGAGTTTTGTTGACCGTTGAGAAATTAGATGAGGAAGATGGTTGGGGGTGCGGTCATAAATTAAAAACACACATTTAAAATAAGTGTTATTTTAATTATGTGAAACCCCTACATAATTAAAATAACACTTATTTTAAATGTGTGTTTTTAATTTATGACCGCACCCCCAACCATCTTCCTCATCAAACATATTGATAGGACATATTTTTTACGAATTTGATTCCTCTTCCTCCCTTCTGCAAAGTAGTTTCATCCTTGAAATCTGTTTCAGGTCTTAAATAAAACCTCAAAATGTCTAATTTTTAAAGTTACATCTTATCTAGCTAAAGAATCTGACACATATTTCACAGTCTACCTGAATTCAGTCTATTTTTTTTTTTTTTTCCACCAGTTAATATAGTTTAATTCTTCACAGTTCTCAATACATTACATTCAAGACTGCTTCTATAGATTCACTTCTTTGGTAAAATATTTTTCCTGAAATCTAATTTTATTTTTTTGTTTCTTGTTTTGTAAGTTTTTTCCCGGTAGATTTATTTTTCCAATTCTTTTGTAGGTTTCTATCAATTCTCTAATTTATTGTTCCTTTTAGGGAGCAGCATGGTCAAGTTTGTTTGTTTATTTATTTAACGTCACTTTTATGCTACTTTGGCTAATTGGACGATGCTACAGTGGGGTCCTAAATTTTGCCTATCCAGCATGGTCTAGTGAATAGAGCACTGGACTATTATTTCTGTCTCCTGGTTTCTAATCCTGACTGTAGCAGAATAATAACTACCCATGGGGGTCAGTCAACCCTCCTATAGCACATCTAGATTCAAGGCTGGCCTCTATAGAGTGGGAAACAATTAATCAAGAAAAAACCTGGCGCTGATGATCTCAGCTTTACCCCCTCATGCATGGCCATTGGCCGTTGACCTAAGAACCTTCAGATTTAGGCTTTATTTATTTTTTTATATTTTATGTCCTGATTGATAATGATAAAAATGTTATTTATATATAATTTATATATATATATATATATATTGTGTGTGTGTGTGTGTGTGTGTGTGTGTAACTTTTCCTCTATTATCATTCAAGACTAGTCGATTATTTAAGCTTTATTCATTAATATCAGTTTTTGAGGGATTAAGTATGTTTATTATTTCTTTATTTTATATCTAAGAAGTATTTACTGCTGTGTAGAATGAAAAAGATCCTGAGAGCTACACTGAAAGGGAGAGAATAGCGATGAATAATTACATGGCCGCTGTAAAAAAAATAGATGAGAAACGGAAACATCATGCAAAGTTAGCTTCTCAGGACATTGACAAACTTAAAGCTGAAATAAAGGTAAGATATTATATTAACCGATTTTATTCTTGTCTTATTGATTTCTGAGGAATATTTTGGTATATTAATATCATCACTAATCTGAATTAACAATCATATGAATATCTGTTTAGAGTTATTATTGAGTTATGTATTATTCATATATATACTAATATTTTAAAAGGCTCTTGTTATTTCTGTTTATGAACTGTAATTTAAAAATTGTTAAAAAAACAATACATCCAGTCATGAACCATAAAAAACGAATATAGTCGAGGTGTTTATAAAGCTTTGGCTATATAAAATTACTATATCCCAAAGTCTCTGTTACATTAAAATGTAGGCTCTAAAATATTATCATAACTATTTGTTTTGCATCGTGTACCCACTGGTCACTCATCTCAGACACTGCTGAGAATTCTGACACCATTTCAGAATTAATACAGTTGTGGTTACGAACTGTAAACAACTGTTTACCTTGCAATATAGGCTCCATAAAAATACCATTCAATCCCATTTATCTGTCATTGTGTACCTGAGAAGTACTCATTACTTACTCTGCTATAAATTCCAATTCTGTTTACAACAATAAGATGTCTAAACAAAGTACAAAACTTGTTCCATTCCACATGACTAAGCCATTTTATTCTTCAAATCTTGATGAATACTGTATTCCGTTCATGGTGCATCCCGATTAACTTTTCATAGTATACTCAATAATACTGACGACAATGGCTTATTAACATTCACTTGATTAATATTAAAATTATTTAATAATAAACTTACTCCCCTCAGTATCCTCAATACACATCTTTTCTGTTTTCTTCTATATTCATAGGAAATTGCTGGCAGTTATGATGTAGGGCTATTTGAAACCACAAAGAAGAGGATTTCAATAGAATCTTGTATGCAGAGTGAGTTACTTAAAATTGCCAGACTAAAATTAAGAAGGCTTACAGCTGATAAAGGCGTTGAGCACATCAATTTTTTAAAGTAACTTAATTTGAGGTTTAATATTTTGTTGTCTGTTGGCCTAACACATTAAATATATTTATGTAATTAAACTTTTTTTTTTTTTAATTTTAGAACTTTAAAAAGTGAGTATTTAGATAAAGGAGTAGAAATAACTGTGCTGATAAAGTATTTACAAAAAAAATTGGCTCTAATTTATAAAGAGATTGAAAAGTATGAGCTGATGCCGAACAAAATAGAAAGGGAGTTTTTGAAGAAGATCAGTCCTTTGTGCTTACCAAAAAAAATCGTTGAGACCTTCAAAGTTCTGATAAAGTAAGGCTTTATTCGGATAATAAGCATTGATATTTTGAGAATACGGATAGTATATTGATGAAAAACATTATAATAAAAGAGTAAAATTTTGATTTCCATCCTTTGGTCAATTAATTAATTCTATATGACATACAATGCTTTATTATACAAAGTATAAAATATGTTATAACATAATATCAGTTCAATTTTTTTTTTTTTTAATAGAAATAAATTTACTGATTTAATTTTTCAGAATTTCAGAACTTTTTGTAATTAAAAAGATACTGAATTATTATCATGAATGTTAAAAATAAAAATATTTTTTCTCACCTCTTTCTCTTTTAATATGAAAGATTGAAATGGTATTATATTGCAATTACTTCTTTGCAATATTTTTCTTTTGGTATTTTTCTGATAGAACTTTTTATTTGATAATCTAATACATTTTTCGCTTGTATTAAAAATATGATTTCTTTATTATCTGTTAATTTCAGAACTAAACCAGCAATTTCTGATCAATTTGAAAAGAAAGCCTGCAGCAATGAATTACATGCAATGGCTGCCTATTTAGATCAAGATTACAAACCCATTTATGCATCGGAGGCATCAGCAAAATATTTTAAAGCATTAGAAGAACTGGATTCTATCAAGAATTGTCCACCTAACATTGAACCTGCAGTTTGGTCATTAGTAATACATTTCAGAAATGCAATGCTCTCAGCAAGTATGAAGGTAAAAATTGTATTTCATTTTGTGATATACTATTATACATTTTTATTTTTCAAAAATAAAGAACATGAAATTGTACATTTCAGGCAAATATATATAAAAATTTTATACCTTCATTGGAAAAGATTGCATATAATTATTTTCGACATTATTTAACTCATCTTGAAAGGATTACAAAGATTCAAGATGTGATGGAATTGGGAGAAGAAATGCTTGCTAACCATTGCAAGAAAATGGAGGTTGGTGAATCTTTTGTTTTTTAATTTATTGAAGTTGATTTATTAAACATTCAGACTCCTTACTTTACAAGGTTAAGTATTAATTGGCATATGCCTTAAGATTAAAAAATTAAACTTCTAAATAATCAGTTTCAGCTGATTTTGCCAGATGGTTTGGTTGAGACACGTCAAACAGGAGACATTGAAGATTTTGCTGACTGTGTTTATATCAGCAAGAACTACATAGACAAATTAAATGAAGATATAATGGTATGTAAGGTTTTCATTTAATGGCTGACAGCATTTATAGCATGTAAACAACTAAATACTGGAAAATTTGTAAAGTAAAACATTCAAAATAAACCTCTAAACATGCTAATATGTGCAAGAAAAAAAATCAAAGGTGCAAAAAGTTGTTATGAACCAAAAAGGTATTTTTATTTTTCCCTATAGCACTACAGTACACCTCCTGTGAGTTGTCCTTTACTGTGTCTTTTACTTTTACTTGGTTATTTTTTAAGATTCATAATAAATGTGAACATATATATAGTTAAAGGAAAATTCATTTGGGAAAGGTTTAAACGGATTATTAAAAAATCAAAACATATAAAAACTTTTATAAATTATAATTTATTATTATTTTGAAAAATGAACCTTTGTATGAGATAAAGTAATTTGATGCTCTCAAAATTTGCGGTTTAATATTCATTGAATCATAATATGAAATAAATTTTAATTATCTACCAAATAAAGGAAAATTGAGGATATAAGAGTGATAGCCCAAAACACATTTTTTCAAATTTTTATTGAGCAATTTCTTTGAATATTATGGATTGATCTTCAGCTTATTTTACATAATTGATGTTGAGTAAGTAAGTATTGTAATTTAATTTCATAATTTAATTTAATATTTAATACTGATAAGATAAATCAATTTTAACTTATTTATTCCTCTTTACTTAGTAAAGTTTATTTGTTTGTTAGAAGCTGGAGAAAGATAACCATGAAAAACTGAAAGATTTAGACGACCAAATGAATTCAGTTTTTGATACGGAATTACTTCATAAGGAATTACGCTTGAGAATAAAGATTGAAGAGAATAACCTAAAGGACATTAGATTTATGAGAGTAAGCATTTTTTTAAATTCACCTATCAATAACTTTTGTAACACTTGATCTTATGCTTTTTTGTTACATTTTGGATTCTGGTTACTTCATGTTGGATAAAGTGATATTCTGTTATGTCATGCATTAAGATTCCTTACCAGAATTACCAGCATAAAATGGCTGTCTGGGTGGGAGGTTAACCACCCCTCACAAGAGGGAAGTAATTAGCAATGGTGATGATTTTGATTTTGATAGGTACTAGGGCATTTTACTTTCACCTACCTATATCTGAAATATACTGTCAGGGAAAGTATTGCGATCGTAAAAATTTTCGAATTCCAGTTTTCAATGGAATTACATGTTTTGGGGTCCCCTGAGTCCAAATGACCAAGTTCCGCAAAAAGGTCAGTGTGTCCGTGTTTGTGTGGTAAGTCCAGCATGAAAAAAAAAGGTCCTATGAAAATTAAATTTCATATTTAAGACAACTATGCACCCAAGATGTTACAGCAACTTTCTCATCAAAATCGGCTGACCAGAAGAGCCACTTTTTACTATGCATTTCACACCTTTTAACGATTTTCTCAAAAACGGCTCTAACGATTTTGATTAAACTCGCTATATCAATGTAAAATTAGATAGGCTTCAATATGATGTAGGTTTCATTCTGATTGAAATATTTTGACAGGGCTTAAATGCCGATATTTCAAAATTTCTTTCTCTAAAGTACCTTTAATTTTGTAGTTTTTATGAAATTGACCATATTATCTGATCAGCATTGCTAAAAAATAGGTAAATATAAAAGTTGAACGAATTCGATATGCAACTAAAGGAGATAACTGCAAAAATATTTTATTAATACAATGTTTGGTTTTGAACATAAGAACAGTAATATACATGTATAATATACCGTTGGAAAACTAAATATTTTAGAAAAAATATTATCTTATACACAAGAGCTTGTAACAGTTAATAAAGAGTGATGAAAGCCGATAAAACTTAACGGATTATTTTAGATAATAATATAATTGATTTTTAATAAAACACATGTTTCTGTAGAAATTCAATTTAATTAATTCTTTAATAGTTTCTCTTATATGTATCTCTAACTGTATTTGAAAATTCTTAAATAGATTTTTAAGACGGAGGTAAGTAAAAGTTGTGTTGCCCGCACCAGATTTTTTATAGATCTGTTGGGGAATCGGTATAATAAGTATGTGTATTATTGCACGTATTGAAGGAGGAATTTCAAATCAATATGAATGTTATTGATAACTTGATGGTATTACTTATAATTTTGAAAAAGTAGCAATCTTTAATAACTACTTTTTGATGTATATTCATTTAGATAAATTCTAGAAATATTATTGTGGTCTATGAATCTAACCTTCAATGAAAGGAAAGAGTATTAGTCAATAATATCTTATATATTTGTTTGTTTATTCATTTAGCATAACTTCATGCTCCTGTGGGGCTAATCAGACGATGCTACAGTTGGAGTCCTACTAAATTTTACCTATTCAGGTTTAATTAGGATAGGGATCTAAAATGATACCTGACATCACACAGGCCCTGCACCACCATTTTATACCCCCTCCAAAGGATGGTATGACCAAGGATTTTTTCTTCCCTTTAAAAAATGCCACGGCAATCTGCCACCAATTGGAACCCACAAATTTGGGCATAGAAGGCTTTTATATAAACTGCTACACAACAGTTTACCACAAAGTATATATTTAAAAGATTTTTAGAATAGACTTATTTTTTTTTTTCCAATCATTATATTTATCTTTAAGTTCCATTTATCTTGAGTCTCAAGAAAAAGATATAATCGGCTTTTTTGCATTTTGTATTGTTACTCTGATTTTTGTTCTTTATTGAAAAATATTAGATGTTATTATGATATTTCTCTTCTTTTGTTTTTCAGACTAACAAGTATGTCCAAGACTATCTCGCTGAACTAAAAGCGAATGATGAAGAACCATACGATGCAAAAGATTATGATTTAGTCAGAGGGGAGAAGCTGAGAAAAGTAATTATATTCCGTATTACTTTTCTTCATTAATTTCTTTATTGGCTAATTGAGCCATACATGTTTTTTTTAACATAAAAGAATAATTAGTACACCTCGTAACAATGGAAAAAGTGGGGATATAGTCTCGTACAAAAGAGACTCCTAACAATTATAAATCTATAATTATTCCTTAGAATTAAATAATAAAAACAATTTGATAATATTATGAACAATTATAATAAAAACTAAAGAAAAGTAATGAATATACAAAAATAATACAAGTAAGTTTGATGCAAGAATAAAAGTATAAAATTAAAATTGATTTTAGTCTAAAAAAAAAAAAAAGAAAAAAAATATTAATAATTTTAGAATGGCTGCCAGGATCATTATGATTTAAAATAAAAAACAAAGACATGAGTAGATGTGCTATGTAACAAATTATCAGATATTGTTTTTGTTTTTTTTTTAAGAATATGGGTTATGTGCTTTTATTCTTTAGATCAGTGGTTGCCAACTAGTGGACCGCAAGATGTCATTAGGGAATTATTTTAAATTATCTTAAGTTAACAAGTGCTTTCAATAAAAATGACACGCTCTACATGGACAAATTTAACATTTTAAGTGATATAATTGCTTGTGCAACCGTTACAATCAAAACCTTATAATGTTCGTTAATAATGAGCTTAAAGAACAGATGTATCGCAGAACATAATGAACAATATTGGATTTATTCATCAGTATTTGAATAAATGCCTTCTTGTATAATTTTTAGATTATTTTTATTCATTTTATGTAACTGTGGCTATCGGGTCTTATTAAAGTGGAAGCCCTAAATTTTGTCTATCCAGGTTTAATTCAGATGAATGTCTTTAACAAGTACCTGACCTGGCACAGGCTTTGGTCCACCATTTTACTCTCCCTCTGAAGGACGGAATAACGGATGATTTGTTTTTTTATTTATTTTTCACTTCCTTAAAAAAATTTTAGAACCATCTCCCAGGTTCAACATTAAATTTTAGTTATACATTGTTTTGCGGATTGAAGTAAACCTCTGGAGCCTGGTTCTTTTTTCATTACCATTTCCCCAACTAGGCCATTTATTATATATGGAGTTTCGGTTGAGATATTTCGCACACAATATATTGGGTTGTCCGGAAAATTCGTAGAGAAATTTGTGCAAAAATTATAATTGATGAAAAGCTGAAAATTTATTTATTTAATCTACAAAATAGTTACCACCATTAGCGATTACCCTTTCTCAATGGCTTGAAGGTCCACTATCCTTTTTTTCCAAAAGTCACTGCCCTTACTCCTAAAGAACAATAAAAGGTCTGTTTTGACGTCATCTTCTGAAGAGTAGGATTTCCCTTGTAGAAAATGTTCGAGGGAAGGGAAAAGATGAAAATCCGAAGGAGCAATGCCAGGAGAGTACGGCGGTTGAGGTAAAACCTCCCATCTGAAGCTTAATAACTTTTGCCGAGTCTTTAAAGACACATGGGGCCTAGTGTTGTCTTGGTGGAATAGCACTCCTTTCCGATTTTCCTACTCTGGCCGTTTCTCTTCAATTGCTGCCTTCAATCGATCTAACTAGGGGCAGTAAAAGTCTGTATTTATAGTTTGGTTTTGAGGAAGGAGCTCAAATGTATGGGTCCCTTCCAATCCCACCAAATACTGAGCATCACCTTTCTTGGATGCAAGCCGGCATTTGGTGTTGCAAGTGGCGTCGTTCCAGGCAACTCCCAAGATTTTTTTTGACTTGTGTTCATGTAGAGAATCCATTTTTCATCACCAGTAACAACTCGTTTCAAAAATGGATCCTCCACATTTTTTTTCAGCAGCAAATCACAACATGAAATCCTTTTAATAAGGTTCCTGTCACTGAGCTCATAGGGAACCCAAACGTCGCAACGTCAGACGTACCCAGTCTTCTTTAGATGATCAAAACAGTCGATTAGCAGGCTCTAAACTCTACAACTATCTCATGGACAGTAATTTGTGGATTGTTTGCGATGACCATCATAATATCGTTGATGTCAAGAGTTGAACTCCGACCAGCCCGGGGCTGGTCTTCCAAATTGAAATCTCCTCATCTAAACCGCGAAAATCACTTCTGAACCGTGTTATCAGCAATTGAATCACGGTCATACACGGACGAATATTTCTTGCAGTTTGGGCTGCGTTTTTCTCTTTTTTGAAAAAGAACAGCTTAATATGCCGAAAATGAACTGAATCGTCACTTATGTTGGATTGCAATAAACTACACTACTGAGCCCTTTGTAAAGACAAATTCAGTGTGTAAACATAGTTAATTCCATGAGGATTAAAGGCATACAAATAAACATTAGCTTTATGATTCATTTTTAGTAGAAAAAATAAAAGTTAAATTTTATTTTAAAAATCTCTAAGAACTTTTCGAACAACCTGAAGCCCACTAAAAATTTCAATATATACCTAATTTTCAGGATACTGCTCAAGACAATTTTTAAATTTCTTACAGATCTTTTTAATAATATGATTTCTCAGTTCACTCGATAGATTATATCTTTCAAAAGCTTCATAGATCATTTTCTCTACCTTATTCTGCTCATCTCTTGAATTATAAACTAAACAGAATTATAATCTTATTGCATTATAAATTAATAACAGTATGTTGTAACTGAAATAAAGTTAAATCAATAGTTGAGTTTCATCAATAAGATGTGATTTTTTCAAAGATAAAAACCTGATATGTGTTATAATTTAATGTAGTTAATTATTAATTGATTGTCATTAATATTTTAATCCAAGATTTAAATGTTATGAGTATTTATAATTTTTAAAAGTCAGAAGGATGATAGAGGTTGTTTAAAGAGTAGTTCCCTGCCATTCTTCCAGTGGACAGAATATAATTATAAATTTATTTAAAGTAAAAATCAAAATCATGCAAGTTTGCATTGATCAATATCTTATTTAATTATTTTCTCTTCAAACATTTTTCCTCTTTTGATTTAGAAATATTCAAAGTTTATTTCTTTTTAGATTGTGAGGAAATATTTCAAAAAATATTATGATGCATTGAAGAGTATTAAAAAAGCGAAAGATGGTCAAAAGAATTTGATAAAACAAAATATGGCTCTTGAAAAGAAAATAACTAAGATGACTATTATGAACCAAGCAACAAAAGATAAACTGATTCCTGCCAAGAAGGATTTAAATAAACCACTTTATAACAAGTAATATTCTTTGTACTTAGATTGCATTAATGTAATGAAAAGTTTACAACATATATTACTGTGATAGACAACCATTTAAGGCATTCCATAAGAAAGAATTGAATCTACTTTCTCTTCATAATTCCTTTTACTTTCACTTACCTATATATGAAATATACAGTTAGAGTATTGCAATCGTGAAAATGTTTTAATTCCAATTTTCAACAGAAATACTCGTTTAGTCCAAATAATCCCCTTGTCCAAATAATCAAGTCACTTGTAAAGTTCTGTGTGTGTGTTTGTGTATGGTAAATGTACCACAAAAACCAAAAGCTGTTTAAAACTGAAATATGATATTTAAGACAACTAAATGTCTGAGATGTTACACCAACTTTTTCACTATAATCGAAAGTGCTGATTTGTGCTTTGCATTTCGCTCCTTTTTACAACTTACTGAAAACAGCTCAAACGATTTTGACCAAACTCGCTATATTGATGTAAACTTTAATGGACTTTAATATCATGTAGGGTTCATTCTAATTGAAAATATCAGAAAGGGCTTAAATGCCAATATTTTACATTGTCTTACTCTAAAGTACCTTTAATTTTGTAGATTCAAAGAAATTAACTATATCATCTTGTCAGCATTAGTAAGAAATGGGTAAATATGTTAGTTGAACAAATTTGATTTTCAAATAAATGAGAATAGAACAAAAATGTTTTTTTAGTGCTATTTTTGTGTTTTTCATAATATAAGGACACTAATAAAGATATATTATATATTGTTGGAAAGCTAAAGATTTGAGAAAAAATATTATTTTATACACAAAATTGTAAAAGTTAATGGTTGAGTGATGGAAAACCGATAAAAATAACTAATTGTTGTATAAAATAATATATCGGATTATTCATTATAGCACGTCTCTATTGAAACTCAATATAATTAATTCTTTATCCTTTTTTCATCTCTGTTTCATTCAACTGTATTTAAATTTGTTGACAATGGAAGTAAGTGAAAGTCATATGTTGCGTTCACCAGAATTTTTACTTTCACTTACCTATATAAAAGATATATAATAAGAAAAATTATTGCAATCGTTAAAATTTATGAATCGAGTTTCCAATAGAAATACATGTTTTCGGGTCTTCTGAGACCAAATGACCAAGTCCCACATAAAGGTCTGTGTTTGGGTGTCTGTGGTAAATCTAGCTTGAAAACAAAAAGTTGTGCAAAAGTGAAATTACATATTTGAAATAGATATAGCAACTTTTTAGATTTTATAGCAAATTTTTCTAATGATTTCAATGAATTTACAAACCAGACAGGTGCCTACTTTATATCATGCATTTTAAACCTTTTTACGATTTTCTAAACGACTTCAACAATTTTGATTATAGGTAAATTTCACATAGGTTTTATCCTTATTGAAATAGTTTATCAGTGTTTAATGCATAATTGTTTTTATTTATTTCCCTAAAGTAGCTTTAATTAGCTTTATAAAGATGAAGTTTTATGTTGAATTTAAATATTTAGCTATTTTTCCTTGTGAGCATTCATAAAGAAAGAGTAAATATGAAATCATTATTTGATAAAAGTTCTTAACAGAATTATATGTTGCCATTCACACCACATTCCTTATTCCTTTGGACATTTTTTTCTCATTATACTTGACTTACATTAAATGAGGATTAAATTAACCAAAAAAAAAAAAAAAAAAAAAAAAAAAGGTGAGTCAGTGAGAGTAACAATGTATGGAGAATAATAATTTATGAATTATCTTACTTCTTCCCTTTCAATGATCTATTTTTGTTTTATCTTGGTTTAGTTACTTATGAAATAATATATAATTTTTATTTCTT
The DNA here is from genome assembly GCA_023052935.1 of Piezodorus guildinii. NCBI lineage: Eukaryota > Metazoa > Arthropoda > Insecta > Hemiptera > Pentatomidae > Piezodorus > Piezodorus guildinii. The sequence continues at coordinate 41,772,948 of CM041292.1, read as the reverse complement.
TTTTAAGGAATCAAGCTTTAATGGCTAAAGGAGAACTCACTCGAAAGGTAGAAGAAAACCATAAAGAAATTGAGAGGTTATGGGAAGATTTTGAAAAATTAAAACATAAATGTATTCCTATTCTTGCAGATAGCTCTCACAATTAATTAAAGTTTTATTCATGAGTTTTCTAGAATTTTATAAAATCTAATTGTTGTAAATGATAGTGAATACTGGATTGTATAGATAAAAAAATAGTACTAAATGAACATACTTTAGTTATATACTGATGATCATATTTTTAATGTTGGTGGCAACAAATAAACTAAAATAATAAAAGTAATGAGACTCACAAAATTTAATTCATTCATAGTTCACGTACAGGTATTGGATTTCTTTGTCACCTTTCTCATCACTTTGGTTGATATTTTATCAAAATTTTTTTAAACAGAGCAGAATATTTTATCAGAAAATTGTGTTCCCTAGTAAACATGTAGTAGTTTTTAAAGTATAAATACAAGTTAAACGAAGAAGAGCACAGATTTATTTGGATACAACGGATACAATACTCGTACAGTTATCAAACTCATGAACGGTCACACGAGGAGTCAATGAGGCACATGCCAACCTGATTACACAAAACAACAGTGCCACCCTTATCGTTACAACCAAATATAAATTATATAAAACAAATAATAACATAAATGCAGAATTATACCAATACACCCTCCTAATTTTACATTACTTACAATCTATTAAGTTTAAATGTTCAACAAAAATTAAGAATTTACTAAATGCTAAGGATTTGGTCATCAAATCCGCTATTTGATTAGAAGAATCAACATAATGCAACTTAACTATATTTTTATCAACAATATCTTTTACAAAATTATACTTTACATCAAAATGTGTGGACCTTTTGGTCTCACAGGTAGTTGCAATTTTAATTGTGCCCTGGTTGTCTTCAAAAATATTAATTTTACCTTTAAAGTTAAAACTCTCATTTAATAATTTGTTCAAAAATAGTTGCTCTTTAATACAGTCAGCTAGCGCATAATATTCTGCTTCACAGCTACTTAAGGCAACTACACCTTGCTCCTGGATCCCCATGAAACAACATTATTATTCACCTTGATAATGTAACCAGATACACTTTTTCTGTCATTTTTGTCAAATGCAAAGTCTGCATCAACATATGCATTTATATTAACATCACTAGAATTAGCTTTGTCAAAGCTAAGAGCCATGTCAGGACTATGTTTCAAGTATCTTACAACATTTTTTAAGTGCTTCCAATGAGTTACAGTAAAACAGTTTTGATCTGTTACAGTATCTACCAAAATATGAAATTGCATAAGTTAGATCTGGCCGAGAAGCGACCATCAAATACATTAAGCTTCCTAAAAGCTCTTTATAAGGTAGCTTAGGACAATTATTCAGATCTCCTTTTTCGAGATTAAGCTTAGGCTCAATAGGTATTCGTTTAAATTTAGCATCTGACATATTAAACTTATGAAATATTTTCTTAATAAGATTTTCCTGTTTTATTACAATATTCCCTAGTTTATTTCTGAAAATATTCAATCCTAAAAATTCTAAATTTCCATTATTATCATAATCTTTACAATCTAAATTTGTCATTAATAAATTTTTAACATTTTCCAATTTAGATTTAGAATTAGCTATCAATAGAAAATCATCAACCCATACAAGAATATAAACACTGTCATCAAAATATAAACATGGGTCTACATTAGATCTACAAAATCCAAATTTCAATAATAAATCATTTAAATGATCATTCCACACTTTTGGACTTTGTTTGAGACCATATGGTTATAATATGGTAAGCCTTAGTAATATTATAAGCCTTTTTCAATTTTAACACTTTAGCAATTTCACTTTTATAGCCTTCCGGTGGCTTTATATAAACTGGCACCTTTAGATCACTTCTAAGAAATGCACTCCGAACATCAAGCTGATCAATTAATAGATTCTTCTCTGCAGCCGTAGAAAGAAGTACTCGAAGTGTCGTGAAACGGGCAACCGGTGCATAGATGTCGTCAAGGTCATCAAGATGTTGTTGAAAACCGCGAGCCACTAAGCGCGCCTTCTTCTTAGATTCACTGTTGGAAGTCTTTATGGTGAAAACCCACTTACAGTCAATGGGGTTCAAATCTGGTGGAGCATCTACCTCTTCCCAAGTCTTATTACTTTCTAATGAGGTTAATTCTTGGTTAATGGCTTGCTGCCAATCAGGATCATGAATCGCATCTGAAAATGTCTTGTGAACATCTATTTCGGCATTAGTGGACAAAGCCATTTCATTCAAGGCAAAATTAATGACAAAATCATCCAAATACTTTGGTTTTACCCTTTTCCTTGTTGATTTTCGTTCTTTCTTGGGATAACCAGTCGTTGTGTCAGGAAAACCACGGAAAATACTTTCTGAATCAGAATCAGAATCACCTGCAATATCCTCCCTAACATCACTCGGTAAAGGCATGGGAGACTTACATTTGTCCTGAGGTGTGGGAGATTTACTCTGATCCTCAGGAATGCATTCTTCCGGAGATACAATGATGTGCTTAAGTTCGTCCTCACTCTCTGAAATACCAGATTCAATAGATTCATCAAAAATTACGTTTCTTCCATACTCTATCTTCCCAGATAAAAGACAAGGAAAAGTAGAAATTTTACTTAATTAAAAATTTTCGGACAATTCTGCAGGTATCCAGCAGAACTGCTTTGTGCGCTAATTTTAGATTCTTTAGGTCTAGGCCATTCGAAGAGAGAACAATAACACCAAAATATCCGGACCATTATGCAGCACTTTGTGGTCAGTGATAATTTGTTTATCTCAATAAACGTTTATGTCTTTATTTTCCATTAGCTTTTCAGGGGTGTACCGACAATAGGGTATCTCTTCATCATCTAACAATCCTAGAAGCTCTGCACAAACTTAGGTGGTATATCTTAGCAACATTATTATGTCTTGTCAAATAGTCTGTCCCAGCCAATCTGTCACATGTTTAATAGACTGATGGGTCTTGTAGCAACGGTAACATTTATCTATTACCATATTTTCCTTCACTATGTGCCTCCTGTATGCTCTTGTTGTAATAACTTGGTCCTGCATAGCAAGGACGAATCCCTCTGTCTCACTAAAAAGTTGACAATCCTCAACCATTCGACTGAGAGCTCACTGTCATTATCAGGCGAAGATAGTAAAACCTCCCATGCAATTCTTTTTCTTTCCAAATAGGTTTATAGTTCCACATTTTTATTTCATGCAGCATGGGGTCTTTGAGATTAAGTGCTGTGAATCCCTCATCCAAATTTCGCATCATGTTGATGATTGAAGATGGGCATGCCAGAAAATACCGCTTCATGGAATTTTCTTGTTTCCGACACAGATCTTCAATTGAAATAAGTCCTAATTTTATTGTGCCAAAACTATAAGCTACCAGTGTTATTGCCCAAGTATTAATGGCATGGATTTTATTTTTGCCATTCAGATGACTTCTAAGAATATGCTGCAACCTTTTCTTGAACTTAGTAGTTATTTCACAGAGCACCTCTTTCTAGGGTATCTTAATACCTTGCTTAATGCCTAGATATTTGTAGTAATCTCCTAGAGATTGTTGTCTCATGGTCTCATCTATTATTATCATTATTTTAATTTAGAAACATGGAAGATCCTTGACAGTCTTCCAGACTGCAGAGATGTAGGACCCTGCAATTAATCCATCCAAGAGGAAGTAAATGGTAAGTGGGCAGGAAGTGACATTATGGGATACTATAAGGATTGGCACACATTCCATTCAATGTGGTATTGAATAACCTATCTTGATTGTAAAGTGAACACCTTCAATGACATGTCAGCTGAAGTTGAAACAAGAATAAAGAAATCCAACCACATCTTCGGACTAAGGAGTAATTTCAAGAGCAGGATAATTAATAGGTCAAATAATTATTATTTACTAAATTCTCATAATGCCAGATTTGATATATGGTTTAGAGAACTATAATATCTCCAAATCAAATGAGCAGGCTCTCCTAATTCATGAGAGAAGTATATTGTGATCCATTCTCCGGGGAGTGTGCATAAGCCAGGTCTCTAGACGAGGAACAAACCAAGAATTGTTATGAGGTGTTAAACACCTGAATGTTGCTCTTCTTTTTTGCATGGGAAAGCTAAGATGGGCTGGTCATATAGCTTGTGTAAGACTTATCAAGGAAGACCATGAAGGAAATTGTCAATGGGACTAGAAGACATGGAAGGATTCTTATGGAAGGATGGTGTATTGAACTGGTTGTTTGCTGCACAGGGTAAGAACAACTGATGGAGGCTGTTACCACTGGAGGCCCTCTTCTAGAAATAGGCTGTATGCCATGATAGAATTCATAATTATATATTACTAAAAAAATTATAATATTTTTTTATGACATTGGATATTAATAGTTGACAGACATAGGAAGAAATTATTCCAGGTGTCGATCAGGAAACAATTAAATAGTTAAAACTATTTAATTGTTTCTTTTTTACTGACCGCCACCCAGTCTAATTTCTTCCTTTATTTATTATTATATATTAAAGGAAAAATAATATGAATTTGTATTTTGAAAAGTTTAATTGCAAGATCAAAAATAATCTTTAATCGGTGGCAGAACAAGATTATGTGTGTTGATCTTGTGGACAAGAATTAGGAGATTGTATATTGGTACAGTTTTCAGCTGCTGGAACATTACAGGGGTTATTTGCTTCTGCTTGACCAGAAGAGGGACATTGATCCATACATTCAGGAGGGATTTGGTTATATGAGCCTTGATAATTTGTATTTACACTTTCTTGAGGTTGAGGCTGTGAAGGCGGAGTAGAGAAGTTTGGACCATTAGGTTGGTTTTGGTTAGGTTGACCACCGTAAGGGTAAAATCCATAACAAGGTGGGTAGTAATTACCAGCAGGGGGTTGGTTTGAACCTTGGGGTGGAGGAGGACAGAAAAAATAAGGTGGTGGATAACAGGGATAAAATGCAGGTTGTTGAGGGTAACATGGTTGTTGTGGTGGAGTGGGTGGAGTATCGATTGTTTTCATTTCAGGTTTCAATGTTGGATCATCATTTGGTGGTACATCTGGTGCTGGAGGAAGAATATTGGCTGGGTTGAAATCTTCCCCACCTCCTCCTGGGGAACCTGAAATTTCAACATCTGGTGAATTATCAGCTGCAGGAGAATCATCAGCTGCAGGGAAATCATCAGCTGCGGGGGAATGTTCAAATTCTGTTGAGTTTTCAGCTGCTGATGATTTTTCAACTTCAGATGGATAAGAATCTGAACCATCCTCTGCGGACTTGGATAATGCTTGCGGTTGTGCAATTTCCTGAACATTTGATGATTTGTGCCTATGAAATGCAAATTTTATCAAAACATAATATAAAAGTTCATAATAAATTAATATCAAATGAAATAAAACCAAAATAAGATATAAATGAATTTCATACATATAACATATTACTTTAATATAATTGGGTATCAAACCAAGATCCTTAGCTAAAGGTTTGAATCTCAGGCTTTTTTTGTCTTACGATCTGAATTGGGAGAATGTTTTCTACTATTATTTTGGTGGCTTAAGGTTTTATTTTTGGATTCACACAAAATGTTCAGTACCCTTGGAATATTTATATTTTAAAATATAACTACAATTAGACTGGATTCCTATGTATACACAAACGAATGTAGCTCTACAACGTATACACACTCTTGGATTGTATATATATATATATATATATATATATATATATATATATATATATATATATATATATATATATATATATATATTGTAATATACCCACTATAGAAGGAATTTTTAATTGTTAGAATTATTTTTATTTTATTTTGACAGGCTAACAATCTTATAATTAATATTGTGTTATGCAGGCTAACAATCATGTTTAGGTATTGACAGCTTTAATTGTATGTTTGTTTTCAAACATGGTCACCATTTTGGAGGCTTATTGCAAATAGGTAGACTCCATTTTGGATACTAACCAAAACCACTGCCAGATCTATTTTCTAGTCTTAATTAATAAAATTCACATATCCCACAAGCCAGTTTTTAATATCCACTATAATAGAAGATCCAGAATCAAAAATAAAACATTTGTTAAAGAAGAAACTTAATTTTGTTGGCTAGAGGTAAAGAGGGAAAAGGAAAACCCCAGAGGAACCAGGTAGAGAAAAAAGGTAGATCTGTTTTGACTGTTAAAGTGTGAGGACCTCCAGGAGTTAGAGCTGCTGTCAGAAGAATAGAAGTTAATATCAACATTGTTAGCCTGTTCATTACTTCTTTATTTTGTAAGTTATAATTATAAGTTAATTATAAAAATTGTGCCTGATTGTTATGAACCAAGCGCTGAGAAAATAAAGTTTAGATTATTAAATATTATGTAAATTAATTGTTTCCTTAAGAAATATTTGTTTTTTAAAAACAAGCATATTATAATATATATATATATATATATATATATATATATATATATATATATATATATATTGTATATATATATATATATATATTATAATATGCTTATTTTTAAAATAATATTCTTTTAAGAAAAAAAATCATTATCACAAATATTTACTTCATTATTACTCATTTTATTCTCAGGGTATGATATGGGTTCTTGACAATCAGGCACACAATCTTTTATATAACTTTTTTAATCATAATAATAATAACTTACAAAACAATAAAACAAACAATATGCAGGCTAACTATAATTATTCTCCATGTTCACACAGCCACTCCTACCTCCCCAGCTCTCCACTCAAAAACTGACTGACTCTCCAGGTATCTCTTCAGGTACCTTTTTTACCCTATTCTACCTGCCAGGGACCTTTTTTCTTAGCATCCAAAATGGATGCTATGTTTGTAAACATACAATCAAATTGGAGCTGATATTTAAATTTTACTTCTTATCTTATTGTTAGCCAGCCTAACACAATAATCAATAATAAATAATTTCCTACAATAATTATAAAAAATAGGTATATTACATTTCTCCCCAATCCTAGGTAAAAAAAAAAAAAATATTTTGGTAGGAAATATTTTTTTTTTTTTTTTTTTTCAATTATAACTATTTTAAAATATACACATTATTTCTTTCAATACCTTCTTTGTTACAAATATTTTCAATACTTTATAAATTAAGTTTATATACAATATTTTACATTGAAAGATAAATTTAAAAACTAAATAGGGATATAATATTCTATAACTATATACACATAAAAATTACACAAGTACTATATACAATTAAGAAAATATAACAAATTAAATCTTCAAAATAAACTATGTACTTAAACTTTACTAACAAACAGGTCTAGTGCATATAGAAAAAGTAATTTTAGAAAGAAAATATCAACAAATAAACAGGGTACAAATTTGAAAAATATAATTTTTGCCAAGACACCAATAAGACAATTGAAAATAATTGTTAGCTAATGTTGTTGTGAACTAATGTAAATTTAAATATGAAAAAACAAGCAAAAGATTTCCAACACTTGAGTAATTTGAATAATTGCATTTTTTACAAATTATTTATAAATAATTCCAGTATGGTTCAATCTGAACATTGTTCAGACTGCCCATTTTTTAGCTCATCTAACGGAGGGAGCGCTAATCATCCCTTTTTATCCCCTGGAAAAGGATAAAGATTGCTGTGTCAAAAAATAATATGGTGTCTGATCTTTCCTAACATGATCCAAGACCATATAGTCTTGGTAGAACTCATAGTCTAACATAAAAAGGATAATAGTTTTTGTTGGCACATCCCTGTATTGATTAATTAAATTTACTATTGGTGAGAAATAATTATAGGAGATGGAGAAACCTATTTCTGGATTATCTAAAACACTTAATCTGTAAAATACCACCTGAGGTCTTTTTTGGGGACTTAAGACACTTATTAAAGTTCTAAAAGTTAAGCACTTGCTGTCACTGGGTTTCACATCACAAATTTCATCTTCTTTGATGTTTACACTTTGCTTCATATCAATAGAGCTAGTCATTAAGTCCTGGGCCTCTTCAATCATAACATTACACGGATTAGTCATTAACATAGGTTCTACTGTACACATTGGAGTTACTGTTTCTGTTTCATACTCTTGGTCAGTAGGATCTTCAGAAGGTACAGTCTTTGATAGAGGTTCTTCTGTACAATTAGGAGTTACTGTTTCACACTCTTGGTCCATAGGTTCTTTATTCTTGTTTTCTTTATCTTCAGTGGATGTTCTTTTCTGGGAATCAATTTTCATTTCTGTTGTAATTTTTGTAACGGTTTCGAATACTTCTGTTCCAAATTTATCAATCTTTTGTTCCAATTTTTCCATCATTATCATCATTTGCTTGAACAAATCTACCTTATCTAAATAACTATTTGTTCCTTGGTCCTCCATATTGTTTGCTTACAAATTAACACAAATAACACATACAAAACTTATTAAAATATAAATTGTGCACTGATTGTCGTGGTCTTAATATTTAACAAATTAAGCCACACCTAGTTGGGAGCCAAATTATATAATATGCTTATTTTTAAAATAATATTCTTTTAAGAAAAAAAATCATTATCACAAATATTTACTTCATTATTACTCATTTTATTCTCAAGGTATGATATGGGTTCTTGACAATCAGGCACACAATCTTTTATATAACTTTTTTAATCATAATAATAATAACTTACAAAACAATAAAACAAACAATATGCAGGCTAACTATAATTATTCTCCATGTTCACACAGCCACTCCTACCTCCCCAGCTCTCCACTCAAAAACTGACTGACTCTCCAGGTATCTCTTCAGGTACCTTTTTTACCCTATTCTACCTGCCAGGGACCTTTTTTCTTAGCATCCAAAATGGATGCTATGTTTGTAAACATACAATCAAATTGGAGCTGATATTTAAATTTTACTTCTTATCTTATTGTTAGCCAGCCTAACACAATAATCAATAATAAATAATTTCCTACAATAATTATAAAAAATGGGTATATTACAATATATATATATATATATATATATATATATATATATATATATATATATATATATATATAGAGAGAGAGAGAGAGAGAGAGAGTATTATACTGTTTCTAGGCTGTGCAAGAAAGTGATTAGGCCAAGATCCTCCCCCTCGAATAGTTGGGTAACCGCATAAAAGAGGCTTGGTATGTCCCTGGAGGGTCTCCTTATTTCCATATGCTCAAGTTAAATCATTTCTTTTAGAGATGGCTTGGAATGTACTAATCTTATACTTTGGCTGTGGTACCCACAAGAGGAAAAATGAGACAAATTAAAAGAGTCAGTAACTTACAGTCTCTGATTGGAAATTAAAAATGCTGCAAATTATTACACAAAGGTTTATGATTTTCCTATAACTATATTAGGGCATAACTGTTTATATAGCTATTTATAGACAGTTAATCAATATGAAAAGCAATAGACGAAAGAAAAAGTATAATTCAAAGGATAGCGGTCTATCACCACTGCTAAATTAAAAAGGCTACACCTCTTCCAATTCTAAACCGATTTCAATGGTATTTTTTTTTTTCTGTTTTGTTGGAAATTTAATTCTCTATCAAATAACACTAACAGCAGACAATTTTTGTATTTATTTATTAATTTGGCCAAACATATTTGTTTTGTTTTTTCGTTTTTCGGGTTCTAAGTATCTTGAAATGTTGTATACTCTGGTATTTTAGTGCCAAATTTCACAAGTTTTATTGCTGTTTAGGAAATTAACTTATCATTTGAATTAGGATTAGATGTTCTGGAGGATATATAGTTTTAAAGTAATCAAAGAGATAAGGAATGATACACTCCAGCTACTGTATCAGTTTATGTTCATGTAACATGATGAATAACTTCAAAGCACAATATCTTACCTGATGCTTAACCAATTTCAATGATTTTTTTTCCATTCCATTCGCAGGGCGGACTGATAATTTTTTTTTTTTTTAAATATTTGGATTATACATTCAGAAACATGTAACCTCAAAAAAGATTGGAATTTTTTTTAATGGATACAACAGTTTATTGTAAATAATAAACCAGTTGATAGCTATCTCCTATGGCAATTTTGAGCTGCACATTATTAATTACGATGGGCAGAGCCTACCTAATGCAGAGAAACTTGGAACCATGGATATTTGGCTTTGCGAATGTTCTTGATGCTTGGCTGGGTTTATCCCATGGTTTTCATGCTTAGGATAATCGGTACCGTATCCATTTTTGATACCATTTTAATGATATCTCCATGTACATTTTTGTTAGATATAGCTTTCAATAAATCTGGATTAAGAAACCATTGCTAAAGGGCTTTATCTACGGGACTGTTCTGCGTTTGCTTCAGGGATAACGTCAAGATTACGGACACTTTTCTTTTTTATCGTTTTGATAGCAGAGTTTTTTCTGTTTCGTGATGTCTAGTGTAACTATAGGAATCTTAACCTCAATCAGGCATGTCATAGCTGGTGGTTTTCATCTTACAAAACGATTTGTGATATTTATAAAACGATCAATACAAATTTGAAGGGTGCATCAAACCAAAGCAATCCAGCAGTTATGCACTCTATGCTGAATTGGGCAACCATCCAACTACAAATAGTGGTAGGTTTACATATATAAAATATTTAAGGTTTAATTTTGTATATATGTTTTTTGTTTTTTTTTTATAAATTTAATAATATTGCATATTGTTTTAATGAAGATGCTTTGGTCATGTAATACTTCATCTTCACCATACTTTGCTATGTTTTTCGTTCTAACATGTTCTGGAAACAGAGATGGGCAAAATCGCATTCGGATATACGAATACGAATGCATTCGGGAAGATCGAGTTTTGAAAATACGAATACGAATGCAATCGTATTTCAAAAAAGAATACGAATGCATTCGTATTTCGAAAAAATATACGAATACGAATATACTCACAGATGTAGACAGGTATACGCCCGAATTTCACAGGTATGCAAAGGGATACGGTCATATTCCACTGGTGTGGGCCGTATTCCACTGGTCTAAAAACGTATACGGGCCTGTGTACAAGTCAATATGTACGCATTTGCAGGCGTGAATTCGAATGCAGTCAATAATATCTTATATTAAAAGACATAAAATTTAATATTTATGATTTTTTTTAAAAATATGATTCAAATATTGTTGAAATAACTTCTTTAAACACGAATATCTATTTATTTACATATATCAACTCTCATACAGTTCTCTTCTCTATAATGAAATAATTTAACAAATATTTCTTAAAATTTATTAATTTGTGGAAAATGAAAAACATTAATGCAGTAATGCACTTATAAATTATATTATAAAAGAAAAGAAATATTATCCGTTTGATATATTTTTTTTGAGCTTAAAATTTATATTGAAAGTAAAGTTCAGTAAATATTATAACTTTTCAAACCAACTATGTGAAAATAAACACCACGCATTCAAAAATAGGTAAAATGTTGAATTTTAAGCATTTACAGTGTAGTGTTTAGGTAATCCAGGTATGGAATGACTCATTGACTTTTCATGATTATGTTTCTATTTTCTGAGTTTAGAAGTTTGCTATTATTCCAAAACATTGAATGTTATAATAATAATAAAATTAATTCTTTATAATGAAGTGAAGTAAAGCGCTAATAAAAGTACTTATCTAACATTCAAAGCTGTAATAGAGAGTGATGATAACCGCAAAAAACTTTAGTTTTTATCGTATATACTATATTATTATTAATTTATTCTTATTAGTAATTTGATATAAAATAAATGCTTTAATTGAAATTCAGTATAATCCTTTTTTTAATGTTAACTTTGTTTGAAGATAAGAAGTAATATAAAGCCGCCTTAGAACCACGGGACATCGGGAACTTTACCATCGGGAATTTTACCATGATACCTGCCCTGGGATTTTGAGCCTATTAAAAGAGACTAAATATGTGACAAACTTCTTAGGAAGTATTGCAAGACTCAAAAGCAGAAGGAAATCCCTAAATTAATTAAAACCAACTAAACAATTTTCACAATAGAGTGTAAAAAAATCTAAATGGACTAGGAATATACTAACTAAACTAGGAATAATACCCTTTGCCGTAGAGGCATTTTTAGAAAATAATTCATGAACCTGTTTCTATTTCCTATGAAAATGAATGTAGTATATCCTAAAACATTAAAGTGGTATAAAAAAAATAATAATAACAAAAATAATTGGTTATAATGAAGTGAAGTAAAGCGCGAATAAAAATGAATATGAAACAATTATTAATATTTATATCATTAATTGTTACATATTAACTTTTAATTCTATTGATTTAAGTTTATTCTGATGAAATAAAAAAATACCTTATGTATTGGTAATTTAGTTTATTTTAATTATCTCACCACTTCTTGTTGCTAGTGTTAAGAATAAATGGATAAATATTAAAGAAACTTAAATTAACTGGAGATAAAAAAATAAAAAAATGTAAAAATAAACTTTTTCCAGGTTATTATTTTTCAATTCGCATATAAGAAAAGCATAATAGACCGTTATAAAGCTACAGATTTTACAGATAATGTTAAATAATATAAAAAGTATCACCTTAGTTATGATTGTATATAATAATTATGTTATTTTATTTAATCTAAAAAATATACTTCCGACGAAATAAAGTTATTTTTTCAACATTAACTATTTATTTCAAATTGACCACTATTAATTAATCACTTTTTAATGTACTGATTTTTCCTACAAATAAAATTGTTGGGAGACTGGATGAAACTTTAACACTTAAACTTTACTTATTCTTGAATGCATATTGTTTATTTTCACATAGTTGGTTTGAAATGTTAAAATATTTACTGAACTTTACTTTCAATATAACTTTTAAGCTCAAAAAAAAAATATATCAAAGGGATAATATTTCTTTTCTTTTTTAATATAATTTATAAGTGCATTACTGCATTAATGTTTTTCATTTTCCACAAATTAATAAATTTTAAGGAATATTTGTTAAATTATTTCATTATAGAGAAGAGAACTGTATGAGAGTTGATATATGTAAATAAATAGATATTCGTATTTAAAGAAGTTATTTCAACAATATTTGAATCATATTTTTAAAAAAAATCATAAATATTAAATTTTATGTCTTTTAATATAAGATATTATTGACCGCATTCGAATTCACGCCTGCAAATGCGTACATATTGACTTGTACACAGGCCCGTATACGTTTTTAGACCAGTGGAATACGGCCCACACCAGTGGAATATGACCGTATCCCTTTGCATACCTGTGAAATTCGGGCGTATACCTGTCTACATCTGTGAGTATATTCGTATTCGTATATTTTTTCGAAATACGAATGCATTCGTATTCTTTTTTGAAATACGATTGCATTCGTATTCGTATTTTCAAAACTCGATCTTCCCGAATGCATTCGTATTCGTATATCCGAATGCGATTTTGCCCATCTCTGTCTGGAAACATAAATGAAGTTGTCAATATTTTTCCAGTACTAGGTTTAACTGTTGTGGATTGAAAACTAGAGATGCCCAACATTGTAATTGTGATTCAAGTATTGAATTTCAAGATCTGTGATCAGTCAAAGTAGGAGTGATTACGATAGGTAAGATCAATGGTTCCTAACTGGTGGTCTGGACCCCTAGGGTCCTCAGACGGTGTCCAAGGGCTCCACAAAATGTCATCGGGAGATTATTTTAAATTACATAGACATAAAATATTTGTGAAACCTTGAATTGTAATAATAATAACAAAAGAATAGGGACGAGTTTAACATTCTGAGTAAAGGCAGCGTTGATATAACTTATCATTCAGTTTTAGTATCTTTTAAAAAAAATAATGTTTAACGATATTATAGGATTTTTCTATTAGTAATATTTGATGTCATTATCCAAATTTATTTTTAAAAAATAAGCCTTCCCCCTCTCCTGCTACTTTCGTGAACACATACAATACTTGCTTCCACCTCACCTACACATACCCTAATTCTCACCGTGTATCGCCGCCTTGAGGTTAGGTGAAAGTGAATATCACATACTTTCAATGTATTATAATAAATATTCAAATACCGAATTTTCTATAAAATTCATCATTTATTTTTATTTATCTTATATTATAAACAATGTTTAATTTCCTAAAATCGAGTTTCTACGTTAAAAAACATGTTTTCATGATGTGTATATTACACTTGCTTGTTATGATATAACTTTATCAATCGTTTTTTTAAATAATATTTAATTACATTATAGGATTTTTCTAAAAGTTTTTCATTATCCAAATGTATTTTTTTTAAATAGGCCTTCCCCCTCTCCTGCTACTTTCGTGAACACATACAATACTTGCTTCCACCCCACCTACACATACCCTAATTCTCACCGTGTATCGCCGCCTTGAGGTTAGGTGAAAGTGAATATCACATTCTTTCAATGTATTATAATAAATATTCAAATACCGAATTTTCTATAAAATTCATCATTTATTTTTATTTATCTTATATTATAAACAATGTTTCATTTCCTTAAATCGAGTTTCTACGTTAAAAAACATGTTTTCATGATGTATATATTACACTTGCTTGTTATGATATAACTTTATCAATCGGTTTTTTTTTTATCTTTTTTTAAAAATAATATTTAATTACATTATAGAATTTTTCTAAAAGTTTTTCATTATCCAAATTTATTTTTTTTAAATAGGCCTTCTCCCTCTCCTGCTACTTTCGTGAACTCTCACAAGACCTTCTTTCACCTCACCTACACATGCCCTATTTCTCTCTGTGTAGTAATACAATTGCTAGTGATCACTGACAAGTGACTGCTACTGCATTTTCATTAAATTGATCATTTTATCACATTTCGAACATGATGAGCTTAAAGGACAGATGTAACTTGGCATAACACAATGGATAATATTTGATTTTGTTAGAAGTGATTAAATAAATATCTTGTTTTAGTTTCAAATTTAGGCGCTACCCTTTCCTGCGTTTGAGAAGTCAATGTCAATGAAGTAAAATTATAGCAAACCAATAGGAATTTGGAAAAATAAACTTAATAATAAATAAACTTCTTTAACTCAAGCATATTTATGTACAATATTTATAGTAAAAATATTTAAAATTATCATAGTGTATTAAGGAGTAAATATAAAAAAACTCACTTTAACAGCTTATATGATAGGTATGAAAGGGCATAGAAACTGACCCATAATTTGGACCACTGAAACAAAGATTTGATAATATTAAATCAGTAATATATCAAAATGGGAAATAGAGTAAAAAATCTGAAAAATTATTTTGTTCAATTATGTATTTTATTATAATATTTTAGTGGAATTAAGCATTTAAAACTAACAGTAACAGTTACTTTAATGGTAGACAGACATTCAGAGTTCTCTTTAAATTAAATCATACTATTACTTCGATTTTAAGTTTACTTTATATTTTTCTACAATAAGATTAAATAGTCATTTAAATATAATTGAAGCTACAAAATAAATATGATCATAAATAATTAATGTTCAATTTTTACTTTCCACAAAGTAATATATGTATGGACTTTGTAATATATATATGTACTTATGTATGTATATATGTACTTTCCATATATATATGTATGAAATATATATAGTAAAGGGAAATATTGCGATCGTGAAAAATTTCGAATTCCAGTTTTCAACGGAAATGCATGTTTTAGGGTCCCCTGAGTCCAAACAACCAAGTCCCGCAAAAAAGGTGTGTGTGTGGTAACTCCCGGGCGAAAACGAAAAGTCTTGTGAAACTGAAATTACAATTTAACTTAGCTATACGCCCGAGATGTTACAGAAACTTTTTCATGAAAATCAGCTTACCGGAAGATGTACTTTATTCCATGCATTTTGCACCTTTTTACGATTTCCCGAAAACAGATTTTGATTAAACTTTATGAAGTTCTGCGCATGCGCATGTGTATAGCAGTCATCTTTCAAATCGGCTCTTGGATTTCATGCTTTTTCAGTTTGAATTCTCTTCAGTGCAATCTTGAAAACATCACCAGACTACAGGATAACAACAGCAGTAAATATTGGAGCAAACAACAGTAAGTTTTGTTACAATTTACGGTGTAAAGTGAATGCTGGGTAACCTCTTCACATCAGCTGATTGCCAATAGCTCGGCAAGGCCGGGATTGGTTTTCTTTTCTTTAGTTATTGTTTTATTACCAACATCTAGTTATTTTCTTATTATCTTCTTCACATGAAATGAGATATTTTCACCAAGTGATGTCCTCCAAAGCATCAACTAAAAGATCTAGATCTAGTGGTTCAATCACGTCTCCCATAAAACAAAGACCCCGCCGTGATACTAATAAAAAATTAAATCAACAAGCAACCCCTTCAGGTTCTAATACAGAATCTGAACCACAGCCTGGCACATCGTCACAGGGGATGACTGACGAATCTCCGTTTTTCACCCCAAATCCTTTTCAAATCCTACATAATGAAAAAGAAAACATGGAATCTACTCCTACACCCAGTGAACCACGGCCTCCACCGATATTTGTCAAAAATATTAAAAATTTTCAGTTGTTATGTGCGCAATTAAACAAGATTACCGAATGCACCAGCTACTACTGTATGAGTAGAATCAATGACACCAAAATATCACCGACCACCGCCGAGGCATATAGAAAAATTGTGAAATACCTAACTGAAACTAAAGCGGATTTTCACACTTATCAGCTGCGGCAAGAGAGAGCTCTTAGAGTTGTGATCAGAAATCTACACCCTTCAACACCAGTTGACGCTATCAAAGAAGAACTCATGGAGATGGGTTACAAAGTGCGACAAGTCACTAATGTCATAAAAGATAGAGTTCAACTGCCTCTATTCTTCGCTGACTTGGAACCATTAGCAGGAGTAGAAAAAATTTATGATCTAAAAAGACTGTATTATACAAGTGTAAGAGTCGAAAAACCTTATACAAAGAGAGAAATTGTTCAGTGTTACAATTGTCAGGCGTATGGTCATACCAGAAGTTACTGTCACCACATACCACGCTGCGTGAAATGCGGTGAACAGCACAAGTCTGTGGAATGTACAAAACCAAAGTCAACACCCGCTGTATGTGCTCATTGCCTCAAGGACCACCCGGCCAACTACAAAGGATGCCAAATCTATAAGGAGCTAAGGACCAGGTATCAAAAACCCCAAGTACTGGATGAAACAACAAGACAGGCTAGAACTAGAAGAGAACCCTCAAAATTAATCGATGCCAATGTATCATTTGCCCACTTACTTGGAGGTGGGAACCAATGTACTGAAGCCGAGGCCCTGCCGGAACTACAAAATGTACCTCAATATCCTCAATCCATTCCACAAATACCTCTTCCCCAAAACGTAATCAGTCCTAAAAATCCTCATCCACAACAAATCTCTCATATTCCCCCTCCTTCAAATGCCACAGATCTTACCAGTTTGATGACATCCTTCATTTCCGAAATCAAATCCCTTGTCATGCCCCTAATAACAATCCTCACGAATCTTGTATCAAATCTTATTCCTAACTTAAAAAATCCATAAATGACCTCACCTAACTCCTTATCTATTCTCCTATGGATGCGAATGGTGTTAGAACTCACACTGACGAACTTACAGCCTTACTCCAAGACAAAAAAGTTGACGTTGCACTCATTACTGAAACTAGACTAACCACTAAACAGTACTTCAAAATACCTGAATACACAACATACCGGACAGACCATCCAGACGGCAAAGCCCATGCCGGTACTGCTGTCATTGTCAACCGATCCCTCTCCCATCACTTACACCCACTTCCCGCCCACGATTTCCTACAAGCCACCTCTATTATAATCAAGACCTTTTCCTTTCCGCTAGTCATCGCATCAGCATATTGCCCTCCTAAGAATTCTATTTCTATTACCCAATTTGGTTCCTTTCTCAACTCATTGGGGAATCACTTTATTCTGGGTGCAGACTTAAACGCGAAGCACCAACAATGGGGTTGCAGAACCACAAATACTCGTGGACGGACATTGCAGTCTGCACTCAACTCCAGACGCCTTAATCTCCTACCTCCCGATTCCCCTACCTACTGGCCAACAGATCCTAACCGTAATCCAGACATCCTCGACTTCTTCATCCACAGCGGATTAGGCTCCCTGAACTATTCCGTAACTCGCCTTGATGAACTATCCTCTGATCATAGTCCATTAATTCTAAATGTATCCATGACTCCTATTCCGAAACCTTTCCCACCGTCATTCATCAGAGGCCCCATCAACTGGAACCTCTTCCGCGAAATCCTCACCAATGATATCGACCTCAGAGTAACTCTCAAAACCCCTTCTGACCTTGATGATGCCGTATATTCCTTTACAACCTTGATTCAACAAGCTGCCTGGACTGCCTCCTTTCCTAAACAATCCCAAATTATTCCTTACAAATGCCATTTACCACAACACCTGACGGACCTCATCAACACCAAACGCCGAGCCAGAGCATTATGGCAACGCACCCGCCACCCAGAAGATCGCCGCTCTTATAACTTTTATTGTAGAAAATTAAAGCGGGAGTTGGCGACCTTTCGTTCCCAATCCTACAATTCCTACCTCTCCTCTCTCTCGACTCGTGACAATTCCCTGTGGAATGTCACGAAGAGAATCCTGAATACTCACACGTTTTCCCATCCTCTCCTGCGCGGTGATAGTTCCTGGGCTGCTTCTGACAAGGATAAGGCCCAGGAATTTGCACAGCACCTTTCCAAAGTTTTCACTCCTCATCCTGAGTTGAATCCAAACCATACTTCAACAGTTGAACAGTTCCTTACTTCGCCAATACCACTCTCCTTACCTCCTAAAGCAGTTAATCCCTCTGAGGTCAAATATCTTCTTAAAAAGCTTCCTCTCCGTAAATCCCCTGGATATGATCTCCTCACGCCTCAGATCTTAAGACAACTTCCACAGAAAGCCATTACATTCCTTACATATCTTTATAACAGTATCCTACGCACTACCTATTTTCCTCTCTTATGGAAACATTCAACTATCATCCTTTTCCTGAAACCAGGCAAACCTTCCAACAGCACGTCATCTTACAGACCTATTAGCCTACTTCCGATCCTCTCAAAAATTTTCGAAAAGCTCCTACTAAAACGAATCCTAGATAAATTTAAAAATTTTCCTTCGCATCAGTTTGGATTTCGTTCTCAACATTCCACAGTTCAGCAAGGACTCCGAGTTGTGGATCACATTTCCTCTGCCCTTGAGTGCAAGGAGTATTGTTCGGGTGCCTTTCTGGACATAGCTCAAGCTTTTGACCGGGTGTGGCACCCGGGACTGCTCTTTAAGCTCAAAACCCATTTACCTCAATCCTTATACCTAATCCTCCGATCCTATTTATCCAACCGCTCCTTCCGAGTTCGCTGTGGTTCCGAATTTTCCGAACAATATACTGTTGAGGCCGGTGTTCCTCAAGGCAGCGTCTTAGGACCCGTCCTCTACATCCTCTACGCCGCCGATATCCCTACCGATCCCGATACCTTTCTGGCAACATTTGCTGACGACACAGCCATTTTATCATCCCATTCCGATCCTGAAGTAGCATCTCTAAATCTCCAAAGGCACCTTTCCCTTGTCGAAGACTGGTGTAAGGCTTGGCGAATTAAGGTGAACGAAAGCAAATGTACACACGTCACCTTCACCCTTCGACGTAAATCCTGTCCAACAGTTAAATTCAATTCCATACCGCTTCCTTCCTCAGACACAGTCCGGTACCTTGGCTTTTTACTAGACAAAAGACTGACGTGGAACCCACATACGAGACTTAAAAGGATAGAACTCAACCGCAGATTCGGCCGGTTATACAAATTACTAAACAGAAAATCTCATCTTACAGTCGACAACAAATTACTAATATATAAGACAGTACTGAAACCTATATGGACCTACGGACTTGAACTATGGGGGACAACTAAACATTCTAACATCAAACGTATCCAATCCTTCCAATCCAAAGTCCTCCGAACAATAGTTAATGCTCCTTATTACGTTACCAACTGTACCCTACACCATGACCTTAATATTCCATTTATTTTAGACCTGGTACCATCCAAATTCTCCAAATTCCATCAGAACCTTCTTCATCATCCTAATCCTCTTGCTCGATCGCTTTCCAGCTTCACCCATCCCTACAATCCTCCTCGAAGATTGAAACGGCAGTGGCCCCGCGACGTTTTGTAAACATTTATCTGGAGTTCTGACACTGGTCAGATCCTCCACTCATGTACTGTATGTTTGTGGCTATTCCGCTCTGGCTCGGCCTCCACTGGCATACACCAGTGAAGCGCTGAGTGGGAGGCGCTGGGATCTCTTGGATCCGCTTCTCCCCCCACTTGTGGGGGGAGCAGCCGAGTCTAGGGTTCCTTTGGCTGATTGTGTATATTGTATATAGTTAAGTATGCTTGTATGATTTTTATTTATTTCCCAACTTGTATTTATCTCTAATACAGGTTGTTGTTTTGATTTGTTTCTTGTTGCTTTTTTTTGTATATATTTGAATTTATTTATTTCCGATTTTATGTAAATTGACTTTATCATTATTGGCTGTATATATTGTATGAATGTGTACTACATCTCTATTACTACTGTTCATTATGCAACAAATTGTAATATTTCTCAATAAAAAAAAAAAAAAAAAAAAAAAAAAAATATGATATCGGTTTTATTCTGATTGAAATAGTCTGACAGGGCTTAAATGCCGATATTTTAAATTATCTTCCTCTAAAGTACCTTTAATTTTATAGATACTGAAAAAATAACAATTTAATCTTGTTATCAACGATGTAAAAAAAGGTAAATATATAAGTTGAACGAATTCAATCTCTAACTAAAGGAGAAAACTGCAAAAATATTTTTTAAATGCAATTTTTCGTTTTTGAGCATAAGCAGAGTAATTTAGATGTGTAATATACCATTGAAAAGCTAAAGATTTTAGAAAAAATATTATCTTTTACATAAGCTTGTAAAAGCTAATACAGAGTGAAGAAAAGCCGATAAAACTAACCAATTATTATTTCAAATAATGATATAATCGATTTTTTAATAAAAACAAATGTTTCTATAGAAATTCAATTTAATTAATTCCTTAATAGTTTTACTTATTTTTATCTCTAGCTTTATTTGATTGATTTTAAAAACGGAGGTAAGTGAAAGTCGTGTGTTGCCCGCATCAGATTTTTCACATAGGGTTTGCAAAAGTAAACTTCCGTAAAATTGCTCTTTTTTTTTAGGTACTAACATCAGTTTTACATGATAACCAGATGTATTTATTATATTTCTTGTACACTGGGAATGGGCAAGAACAAGATTAATTTCTTCACGAGCCCAGAACCCAATAGATCTTCTTCCCACATTCTTTCATTAGCGACATAAGATTCTTCTTTAAAGGTTGAATAGAGAAGAAGTAGGATTCGGATGGTGTTGGTATCAGGTGCACCCACTTCTAATGATTAGGTATTTTTATAAGTAAGTGTTTAATCCATGTTGTATTGCTAATATAAAATTTCCTAGTTGCAACAGCAACCAAACAGTTCAACAAACTAATTGGCTGTATTTTGTTAACATCTTATAAACTAAAAGTTCCTGCAAAAGTCACAGTTTGGATTTTTATTTTCTCTGACCAACAGTTCAGGCACAAGCGTTTGTTTAAAATTGGTTTGTTTGTTTATTTATTTAACGTCACTTTATGCTACTATGGCTAATCGGAGGATGCTACAGTGGGAGTCCTAAATTTTGCCTATCCAGGTTTTATTAGGATAGGGATCTTTAACGAGTACCTGACATCGCACAGGCATGGGACCACCTTTTAACGTCCCCTCCGAAGGACGGCGTAACTAAGAATATTTTACTCCCATTAAAAAATCCTAGGACTACCTGCGGATTAGAACCCGTGACCTTTGGCATGGGAGGCTGTTACGCTAGCCACCCAGCTACAAGTGATCCCGTTTAAAATTGGTGTATTTCGACTGTCTAACCAATATCACAATTTTTCAACCCCAAAACTCAAATTTATTATTATTAACTATGATTTAGTGAATTCAAGATAGTTTTAGTCTTAGCACAAATTGAACAGGCGATCTTAGGCGTTACAAACATGCAATCGACAGACTTTTTTTTCTAACAACATAAGACAAATTTCTGACAAAGAAAAAAGGATTTCTAGGATTTACAGAAATTACAATGATTTCGTGTCATGTGGATATTTAATTAAAAATCAAATGCCAAAGTCATTTTGTTGGCTTGATGAAGATTGTGAAAACAGTGAAAACATTAGCAACCTAATTGTTACAACAGCTGTATTTTATTGGTGGCTTCAAATGAGCATGTGGCAGTGATTGGAGAATATATCGACTTTTTGGTGATTTTGATTGGCCCAAGTAGCCATATTATAGTGTTCTTTTTGAAACCAGCGATAGGAAAGATGCCTAATCTCTTACTTCTCATCATGACACTAACTGAACCCTACTAAATTTCTCCTCCATGAGATGAGTGCTTAAGACACATCTGATTTGTTTCATCAGGAGGTGCTGAAAATTCTCTGTCTGCATATCGTGCAGAGAACTCTATCAAAACGTCAATTTTCGTAGTTGAAGGAAGAGACCAAGAACAGATTCAAACGAGCCACAAAGTATGGCTAATTCCTCGATCTATTTGATAATAATTTGCCTCTCTTTGAAATATTATCAAAATTTATTGTTTTCTCATCACCTCTTTCATCCTCCAGATGAACCAGCTCCAATAGCTGCCTTCGAAGAACCTCAGCCAGGGTCCACTAAACAACAACGCCTCATATAATTATTGCTCATTTAATAAAGTAATTTATATTTAATATAATATAATAATATATACAATTTTTCGGCGCAATTTCATATTTTGTGATTGTAACTGAATTTAAACAATCAAATAATCACTTAGAGTTTGGATGGAAACGTTTATTTCAGATTAATTAATCTAACAATATAAATCATTATCTACAAAAATCACTTATTTTTAACCTCTTTTCACCACTTTCTATTTCCTTATACAACTTTGTATAGATAACATTTTTAAAAATAAAATAAAATCTGTAGCTTTCCAATGATATATTCTACATTTATTCTATATTACTATACTTGTATTCTTGGGGGAAAAAATACCTAAAACTATGTTTTCTCCTTTCTCCTTTAGTTGGTTATCAAATTCGTTCAACTATGATGTAATTATTTGAATGTAGAAAATTAAAGATACTATAGAGGAAGACAATATCGGCATTTAAGCTTCATGATATTAAAACCCAATAAATTTTACATCGATATACAGAGTTTAATTAAAATCGTTACAACTGTTTTTGATATAATCATCCAAAGTGTATGGCTGCGATACACGGTGAGAATTAGGGTATGTGTAGGTGAGGTGAAATTCGCGATTCATAGATGAAAGTGAATATCGAATACTTTCAACATATTATAATAAATATTCAATTACCGAATTTTCTATATTACTTCATAATTTTTTTTTTTTTTTTTTTTTTTTTACTATAAATAATGTTTATAATTTAGTTTCTACATTAAAAAAACATGTTTTTATGATGTGTATATTACACTTGTTTGTTTTGATATAACTTCATCATTCAGTTTTAGTATTAAAAAAAAAATAATATTTAATGATATTATAGGATTTTTCTATTAGTAATATTTGATTTCATTATCCAAATTTCTTTTCAAAAATAAGCCTTCCCCCTCTCCTGCTACTTTCATGAACACATAAGGCGGCGATACACGGTGTGAAATAGGGTATGTGAGGTGAAATGGCGATATTCACATCGTTGAGCGCGCTGGAAAGTTGGTGGAAGTAAATATCGCGATAATTGATGTACTATATTACACTTTCATCTACTTTACATAACGATAATTAATAACAATATAATTTTTTATATTATTTTGGTCAAACTTTTAACTAAAAATAGTTTATTTATATTCATATGTTTACACTAAGACGTGAAACCTGCCCACCAGTGTACATCTATAATGTACCAATAC
The DNA here is from genome assembly GCA_023052935.1 of Piezodorus guildinii. Classification (NCBI taxonomy): domain Eukaryota; kingdom Metazoa; phylum Arthropoda; class Insecta; order Hemiptera; family Pentatomidae; genus Piezodorus; species Piezodorus guildinii. Next base: position 41,748,827 of record CM041292.1, on the reverse strand, counting down.
CACAAACAGACAGTGTCAACTACCTAGGACTAACTTTTGACAGGGGAATGACTTGGGGCCCGCACATTAAGAAAAAACGAAAGACATTAAACCAAAGTAGTAGACTGCTGCACACACTACTCAGGCGACAATCAAAACTAAAATTAAGACAGAAACTTGCCATCTACACATACTTACTAAAACCAGTATGGTCATACGCCTCTCAAATTTTCGGAGCTGCAAAATAGACTTACATACAAAGACTTCAAACTTTCCAGTCAAAAATACTAAGATGAATTATGCAAGCACCTTGGTATGTTTCAAACACAAATTCACATACAGACTTACACATGCCTACCGTCAGCAAATACATACGAACTCACTACTCTCGATTTAACAACAAATTACCAGGACATTACAACCCTCTCATAGAACAAATGGCAACAACCAATACACCTAACATCAGGAGAAGACTGAAAAGAGAGATCTTCTCTAATCTTTTGAATTAAAACATGCCACGGAAGAGATACCACTGGGTATTGTCGTCTTCCTCATGCCTTACATGTCCCTTTTTATTGTAATATATCTGACAGACAATCCACTGATTGTTATATGTATTTATAAACAGGTGTGGATAAAGAAAAAAAGTTATAAAAATAAAAAAAAATATTCATATATATTTAATTGTGTTTCTAGATTCCAAAACCATTATTTAATAATATGTATATTTTCACTGTTTGGATATTACATTTTAATTGTATAGTGAAAAGTCATGATATTATACACTTAATACATCATTGTCAGGTCTTTTTCACATTAAAGCTGCCAGTTAATGATAACTTTAAAAGTAAACATCATCTTTCTTGTTTTATAAATAAACTGAACCATATGACACCTTCAGGATCTATTAACAAGGTTATTCCCTATCTGTATAATGGATAAAAGAGATAATATTATATTGACTTCATTTTGTTTTATAATACAGAAGGAAATATTTTACATTTTTTTTTTTTTTTTTTTTATAAAACAAAAACAAAAAAAAAAAAAAAATATATATATATATATATATATATATATATATATATATATATAATTTATAATAAATAACTATAGAATTAAAATGTAATATCCACATATGTATTTTTTCACTGTTTGGATATTACATTTTAATTCTATAGTTATTTATTATAAATTATATTATATATATATATATATATATATATATATATATATATATATATACATATTTTTTTTTTTATAGGTTGAGGTTCGTAATATATATATTTTTTATTTTTTTTGCGTTAAAATTCGAAGTAGAAATCCTTAGTTACGCCGTCCTTCGGAGGGGACGTTAAAAGATGGTTCCGAGCCTGTACTCGTTAAAGATCCCTATCCTAATAAAACCTGGATAGGCAAAATTTAGGACTCCCACTGTAGCATCGTCCGATTAGCCATAGTAGCATAAAGTGACGTTAAATAAATAAACAAACAACGAAGCAATGTTGCTGTCATAGGTGGCGTGCGTGCATGTTCCCGTCACTTGTCATTTGTGTTGTTGACGTTAGTAGTTGGTTAGTAAGTAAATTTGTGTAAAAATGTCGAAAACATTTTTAGACATTACTCTTATTATTATTAAAACAAGATGACATCAATTGAACATTCATCTTTACATAAGAACTTGGTTACCTAAACAGAGCAAACCAACCTTTTCAACAACTTTCCTGAAATAAACAGCTGTTCACACATCCGCCATTTTGCCGAGTACTGTTGCGTACTATCACCGTATACACGCGCACATTTTTACTCTCACGCAGTTTTCACCACTCTCTACTCTCGCGAGAGTACTTTCACCTCACCTACACATACCCTATTTCTCACCGTGTAAACCCCGCCTATACAAAGCTTACTTTCACCTCACCTACACATACCCTAATTCTCACCGTGTATCGCCGTCTGTAAAGCCATTCTGGTGGTCAACTTAGTTGGAATAGTTACTGTAACATCTTAAAGACTTATACGCTTCTACACGTACTTCTAATTTTATACAATTTGTTATTTAATTTATTAACAGCATTATTCTCAATAGAAATAAGGCAGCTATTTAAAAAATCTGGTGTTCGCAACACATTGTGAAAATTAATTTAAGGATTTTTACAAACGATTTGAGATGAAATATAAAGGTAAGTGAAAGTAACATGTGTATTGAAACATGTTTTTTATTGAATAACCTATTAGTTAGTTTTATTGTCATTCGATCTCTCACCTTTAAATTGTAAAATTTTGTGTATATTATAATACTTTTTCTAAAATATTTAGCTTTCGAACGTTATATTATACGTGTATAAAAACTCTTATGTTAAAAAATCACATAAAAAACATTTAATTGCTCTTTCCTCCCTGAGTTGGGTTAAGAATTTCTTAAATAATAGATATTTGCCCGATTTTTATCAATGCTAACAAGATGATATGGTTAATGTTTTCAAAGGTACAAAATTAAAGGTACTTTAGAGGTAGACAATTTAAATTATCGGTATTTAAAGGTTGTTAGATTATTTCAATCAGAATGAAACCTATATTATATTTAAGTCTGCTACATTTTACAAGGATATAAGGAGTTTTATCAAAATCGTGAGACGTTTTGAGAAAATCGTAAAAAGATGCAAAATGCAAAGTATAAAGTGATACTTCTGGTCCGCTGATTTTGATGAAAAAGCTGCTGTAACATCTCGAGCTTATAGTTCTATAAAATATGAATTTTCAGTTTCGTATGACAGACAAACCCCCAAACGGACACAGAGACCTTATCGCGTGGATTGGTTTTTTAGTCTGAGGACCCTAAAACGTGTAATTCCAATGAAATATAATAAATTTCATATATAGAGAAGCGAAAGTAAAAAAAAAACAAGAAATGCTCACATACTTTGGAAAAATACAGAAGGGTCAGGGTAAGTTAAGTATAAGAAGTATTAAAAGTTAAGAAGTCTTTAAAATAAAGTACATTCGTGCCAACAGAAGAGAAGTTGTCAATACTCGACTGAGATTAGGGCACTTGCCTCTGACCAAATAATAGAGTTTATAAAAAGATTTAATTTGTTTAAACAAATGTAGCGCATTTGTAACAAGAAAAAAAAATACATAGAAAAGGATAATAAAGACCACAGTAGTTCTCCCTCTTCTTCCAGTGGCGCGACAGGCCGTGTTGGCCCTGGGCCTCGCGGTGTAAACTCCTGCGAGTTTACACTCACGTTCCACGATGCAATTTTTTAGTGTAGGGTCATCACTCCCTACGACTAATTTTGTGAGTGGCCACCCTTTGGCTGACGGGTCTCACATACCCGGGGGAGAGATTGTGAGTGAATCCACATTTTTTACATCCTTATAAAAGCGCCGCCGGGACTGGAATTCGAACTCAGAACCTGTAGCATTAGAGACTAGCGCGCTAGCCACTCAGCCACGGGCTCCCCGACCACAGTAGTTGTGTGTCCATAAATAAAACAACCTAACCCAACTATAATATACGCACATAGACCTTTTTTCCGGACTCGGCCATTTGTACTCCCTAAAACGTATTTCTGGTGAAAACTCGAATTCGAAAATTTTGGGGGAAAATACTCTTCCTTAATAAATATTTCATTTATATGATAAGTGAAAATAAAGAAATACAGACAATTTGAGAGATAAATGTGTACGATTAATAGCAATTATTATTAAACACCACATTATTATTAATCATATGTTCGATTCACTATATACAATAAATAACCTTTTGTGATAAAAAAAAGAAGGTTACAGGAAGTGTTTGGTTAAACATAAGCTTTGAACGAAATATACATTTTTATGTATGTATTGGGGTGTGGGGAAAAGGTATGTGACTATACAAAGATTACATCCACTTCGAATAACTGACACAGTATTGCAGACTTAAAGTAAATGAGAGTAAGATGCTGACAGTTCATGTACGTGACTAAATTTACTACCATTAAATTATGTAGGAAATATTTCAGTTTGGTACTTACATTGGACCTCCCCCTGATGGTGTAGCTGTTGAAATATTTGCTGAAGCCCGTGTATTTCGGATCGTCCCATTTATCTCCCACCGCCATAATGAATTTGGAAAATTTTAACTAGCCAGTGTTAAATGCATTGATTAGGTTTAGTGATAGTAGCCATTTTTTATATGCAACATATGATATACTATACCCGTCATTTTACCCTATTTTTTATGTGAGTATCTCGTTAAACTTTTCCAGTTTGTGAACTTTCAGATTTACTAATTATTTGTACTATTTCTGAATAAAGTTGTGCAGTGAAAGAGTTCTATCCCAAGACATGTCCACAACCCATAGTCTTTTTTAATTTTTTTAAAAGTTAGAGGAGGTCGAATGGTTCGATAATGTAAGTTAACTTTTCCAAGTTAATAGTTCACCAGAAAAAAAATAGAGGCATTTATTTCATTAAATCAGGATTCATTTTTATGCATAATGTTTTTGTTTTTTTTAAGTAGTTTTTTTTAAGTATTTTATTTGTTATAATTAAAAATTTTCCTGGTTTAGAATGATACTTGTTCTGAGCCATAATATAACGCCGATTAGAAGAAAGAGGCAATCGTTAAAGACAGATCATTAAAAATATAGTGCGCGCAATTATTTTATCTATCTCGTTCATTTTTTTCCAGTTTGTAAACTTTCAGATTTACTTATTATGTGCACTATTTCTGAATAAAGTTTCCCAGACATTGTTGTTGAAGTAGGAAGTTAGGATGAGGAGTTCCATGCCCATAGGTGTTTGTTGTTTATTTATTTAACGTCACTTTATGGTACTATGGCTAATCGGACGATGCTACAGTGGGAGTCCTACATTTGCCTATCCAGGTTTTATTAGGATAGGGATCTTTAACGAGTACCTGATATCGCACAGGCTCGGGACCACCTTTTAACGTCCCCTCCGAAGGATGGCATAACTAAGGATTTTTTACTCCCAATAAAAAATCCTAGGACCACCTGCGGGTTTGAACCAGTGGACATGCCCATAGTTCGTTGTCTCTTTTAAATTTTTTTCCTGAAATTTACGTAAACTTCTTAACCATTTACGTTTTCAGGTTAACCTTATCTCTACTAACTAAATAGGATGCTTTGTAATTGCTCGGCACTATTTTAAGCATGTGTTCACCAACACAAAATAAACAAAAAATTCATATTAACATATATCCTCAAATTCATTTATTAAACAGATATCAAAGGTTAAACATTTATTATTTACTTACTACATTAAAACTGACTGTACAAAGTTTAACGAGTTTGATAATAAATAACAATTTTTAATCACCTGATAATGAAATGAATGACAAGCAATGATAGTAGTTGCTCATCTGAGGAGCCCGTCTCTGAGTGGCTAGCTCGCTAGTCTCGTACGCCAAACGTTCGAGTCCCAGTTTCGGCGGGACTTTTATAAGAATATAATTAAATGGTTACTCACTCACTATGTGAGACCCGTCAGCCTAATGGTGGCCACTCATAAAAATAGGGGTAGGGAGTGATGACCCTACCCTAAAAATTTCATCGAAAAACGTGGTGGGTATATTCTCCCAGAAGATTATACCGCGCGGCCAAGGGCCTGCACGGCTTGTCGAGCCAGAGAGAGAGAAAAAAAGTAGTTGCTAATCTGTTTGTCTCGTTCTCTGTGTTTTTGAGTGAGTGAATACCGTGACAGTTCAATTTATGATTATCATGAATAAATTTATTCACTTTTGCAGCAAACTACAACAGCACATACACCGTTTCTATGTACCTCACCATAAGTTAAAAGCATGTATGTTTGTTCTACAAAAGTGAAATATAAATACTAAAGAAATCTTTCACAAGTTTTTCCTATAATAATTGTAAATATAGGTATATAAATTTTATACTTTCCTTACTCTCCGCTTGGCTACATATGAAATATACAGTAAAGAAAGGTATTGCGATCGTGAAAATGTTTGAATGAATTCCCCGAGTCCAAATGAATGCCCAAGTCCCGCGAAATGGTCTGTGTTTGGGTGTGTAACTCAAAAACGAAAAATCTTAATTTACTTATATCACATATTTTAGACAAGCGTATGGCCTGGGATGTTACATGAACTCTTTCATCAAAATCGGCAAACCAGAATAGCCCCTTTGAACTAAGTATTTTGTATCTTTTTACAAATTTCTTACAATGGATTTTGCTATTTTGATCAAGCTTACTTATCGATGTTAATTTGCAATAATTCAATAATTCAAAGGATAATATCATATCGATATCATATCATATTTTGGTCGATTACAAAGGTTCATTATTGAAAATATTAAATCAATAAAACAAGAACGAAACCATATATTTATTCTCAACTCGTAGATATCTTTCAGAAACATATATTGCGTAACTAATTTCCAGGAAAGGAGAGATGATAGGACTTTGGAATCCTGGAGAACTATCCTGGAGATGCCTCAGCGACCCTCCTTGCGCTGTTGTATAACCTGTAAATCTGGAAAATAAGGATGGACTTGGAGGGTCTTCTTCGTTAGGTAAGGAATCGTACGTGCCAGGATAAGGGTATTTAAAAAAAAAAATCTTAATGGTATTTCTCTTACTTGTCAGGTACTGACACATGTTTATGTACGAAAGGAGTATTATGTTTAGTATTAGTATGGGCATTAAAAGTCATATTAGATATTTTAAAAAAATCTGGTGCGGGCTACACACAAATATCACCTACTTCGTTAGTTAAAATTTATTTCAGAAGTATTAACGAGTTAAAATATGGGTAAATGAAAGTAAAATATTATAAAGAATTATGTTCAGTTTCGTTGGAAACGTGTTTTATTTTAGTTTAAATAAAATAACATCATAAAATTATTATCTACAATAATCGCTTAAGTCTTTCTGCATTACTTATGGTATCTTTGTATACAAGACAATATTTTTCTAAATATCCATCATTGGAACAGAATATTATACCTCTATATTACTATTCTTATATGCGGAAAAAATATTACCTAAAACTATATTTTTCCTATTTTCTTATTAAAAAAGAAACTATTAACTTAATAACTTAAGTTGGTCATCAAATTCGTTCAACTTGTATATTTAGCAGTTTTATATCAATGCTAATGAAAGTATATGGTTAATTTTTCGAAATTAAAGGTACTTTAGAGAAATAAAATTTAAAAAATCGGCATTAGGGCCCCGTCAGACTATTCCAATCAGAATGATTTTCTATAATAGTCGTTTTTCTATTCTATAATATAATAGTCTACCATTAATATTTGATGAACATTTTTTCGAAGAATTTTTAATGGATTAATAAAAGGTTCTTAGCAGAAATAAGCTAGTTAAAGACAGGCCAATAACCGAAGAGCTAACCGGGGAATGTGACCAATGAGATGGGCCGAAGCATCCCATTGGCCGGCGGGCTCCCACCTACCCCCTGCGGTCGGCGATCTTCAAAGGCTTCCTAATTAGGGCTACCCAGAACCATCACCAGATCTTTACAGCTGTCTTTGTTTATAGTCACCTAATTATAGATATTTAAAATAATGCTGAGGTTCTAAAAGATATTAGCTTGGTCCACTGCAGGATTAAAACTTCAAAAAATATTATCTGTTAACATTAGAATAATATTCATAAGTCAATCAATATATATATATATATATATATATATATATATATATATATATATATATATATATATATATATATATATATATTATTTTTTTTTTGTCACTTAACATTTTATTCTCACCTGTAAAAAAAAAAGAAAAATTACCATAAGCAAATGTGCTAAAATCTTAGGAAACATGGCGCGGTCAGGCATGAGGGAGACAGTATTCAGGTCAGGAGGTCCCTCATCCAACTCCTTTTCAGCCTACGCCAAGTTATGGATGGTATGTCAGTTGTAGCCATGTTTTGCACAAGTTTGTTTATGTGTCCCTTTAGTTTGTCGTGAAATCTTTTGTACATCGATGGTATGTGGTTTGTTGTAGTTGGAATACGTAAGTCAGTATGAAGAGTATCTTTTGAAACATATGGTATTGAGTTGGTTGCTAGTCTTAAAAATTGCGTATGTGTGTATTTTTAGCAGGTCCGTATATTTGGTAATCGTAAGTCCATATTGGTTTTAATAAATAAGTGTATTAAGGCCCGGCATAGCAAATAACTCTTGAAACGTCTTTTGAAAAGGTTAAAAAGAACTTCAAAAGATATCGAACAGATAAAAAAAAAAGAACATAGTTTTATGTATTCTATACTACCAAAATAAATTGCATATCTACAGCCCATGATGGGTCTTAAGTTCTGTACTTATAGAGATTCGTACTAACAGCCATGTAAGGAGATAATAAGATAAAGTCAACAGAACCTCATCAATGTCCATTAATGTTCGCCAGGAGCCCTTCTTCATTTCCAACTTCGTATCTCCATTGCTAACTTTTTCAAACCCTAACTTATTCTTTTTTCTTTTTTCAAGTAGTCGAATGGGATCTAACACATTTAGAGAAAGCTCTTAAGGGTTTTATTAACTATTAAATAGGATTAACATATTTACAGTCCTTTGAGTTGATAAAATAGTAATTCATTTTATACCCGATTATTGGAACTCGTCTATACGCACATTAATTTTGGTGTTGGAAAAGCAGCGAAACGTGTGTCTTAGCCCAAGAACATGAAAAAATCATTATTGTATGGGAGAGAAAGGTCCTAAGAATTATATATGGCCCAATTAACGAATCGGGACAATGGCGATCCAGGAAGAATAAAAAACTAATGGATATGTATGGCGAATCATACATAGAGATATTCATTAAGATCGCTAGAGACGGCTACGTAGAAAGAATGCCTGAGTATCGCCTACCAAAAGGACTCCTATACCAATTGCTAGAAGAAAGGCAAATGCAAGAAAGCCAACGCCTGAGATGGCTTGAGAACGGAGAGATGTGAGGAGATGGAGGAGACATGCGGCTGACAGAGACGATTGGAAGGGGATAATGCCAGAGGCCTAAGTCCTACAGGGGCTGTACAGCCAAAGTAAACATAGATAAACATGATTGGAAATAAAAACAATTTTTTCAACACCTTTTTTTATTATAATACCTTATTTTAGTATTATATAGCAGTGATTTCCTTAGTATCCGTGCTTCCAGATGATAAAGGAGTTTTGAAAGGATGCAGTTCTGTGAGTGGGTATATATAAATCGGTAAGATCTTGTGTTCACAGTGTGTACGGAGGAGCGAGGAGTGAGGCGGTCAAATATATAGGAACATTTTCTGGCTCTCAAGGATTGGAATAAGAAGATACCTAGTAGGTATTTTCTTTGGGGATCTGAATAAAGCACCCTTGAAAATAATACCAGTGAGAAATATTTGATCGTCTGGAGAGGCTGTAAATATATTTTATTCATTAATCTCTTGAACCCCATCTCATTTTAAGAGACGACGGGTACTTCTAGAAAGAGGGTCATGGAAACGTAGGAGCTGTTTGAGGATAGAGATAGATTTTCTGGCAATTCGGGAAATATGGTTACTCTATGTTAAGCTTTGATCCATGATAACTCATAGATTTTTTTATGGAGTTTTGGAATTGGATAGGAGTTTTGTAGTGAAAAAGTAATGAATAGTAAAGAAGTAAACAGAGAGAAGGTTTTGAGCCGAAAATATTCATGTTAATTTTTTTTTCCTGCCTTTCTCTGACACAGTCCGGTATCTTGGCTTCCTTCTAGACAAAATACTAACTTGGAACCCGCATACTCGACTTAAACGACAAGAACTTAATCAACGATTTGGCCAATTATACAGACTACTTAACAGAAATTCTAAACTATCTATCGAAAAGAAATTGCTAATATACAAGACAGTACTGAAACCTTTCTGGACCTACGGACCTGAACTGTGGGGAACAGCCAAATTTTCTAACATCAAACGCATTCAATCCTTCCAATCCAAAGTCCTCCGAACAATAGTTAATGCTCCTTATTATGTCTCCAACCATACCTTACACCGGGACCTAAATATTCCATTTATTTTAGACCTTATACCATTAAAATTCTCTAAATGCCATTAGAACCTTATCCATCACCCTAATCCTCTAGCTCAATCCTTACCATCGCCCTAGAAGGTTGAAACGGCAGTGGCCTCGAGACCTCTTGTAACATGTATATTAGAGTTCTAGCATTGGCTAAATTCTCGAATCACGTGCTGTATGCTTGAGAATTTTATATAGGCATGAGTGACTTTTGTATGTATTTTTATTGATTTTGTTTTGTATACGTATATTGTATTATTATTATATAAATTTATTGTTTTGTATATATCGTGTGAATGTAGTATGAATATTGTACTTTATCACTATTAAAAATGTCTTAAATTGGACTGATTGTAATATTACTCAATAAAGAATTGTTTCTGAGAAAAAAAAAAATTAAGTAAATCATTTTACTGATGTCTCACAACACATTTTAATTATTTATTTTGAGGGTTTGGATAAGGAGTGCCACTTAAGCTACTGCACCTCCGATAAAAAACTTTCCTCTATCAATCATTTAAAAAAAAATCTATTTATTCTCCACTTAAATTCAAATGAATAAAAAAGTAGGTGAAAAATAATTTTTTAATGAATATTAGGTTATTAAAAAAAAAGAAAAGTAACATGTAGTACAGAAACAGTTACATGAAGTGATTAGGGTTTCTTAATTATTTTTAAGTAGTAAAGTTTTATTCACTTATTTTTTTGGGGATTGGAAAAATAAAGAAGACACAATACATCACATAAAAATAATTTAATATTTTCAAAGTATTTCATGAAACTCTTACCTTCTAAGTTTAGGATGAAAAAAATAGTTTGTACCTTTTAGACCATGTGGTTCATTACATATAGAGACATATTGCAAACCGCCATATGTTTGTGATGCTGACAATTCATTTTAATTATTTTCTCATGAATATTGCCCATGGACCATTGAAAGTTTGAAACATAGATAAAATGATTGACAACGTTTGGTTTTTAATTAATTTATAACAATTGAAAATGACTGACATTTTGCAATAGAAAGATAATTTCGGCGTGGCTTCAATGTTTTACTACATTCTGAATATGATGCTTGTTGTGGTTTGAACTCTTGTGTTGGCTGGCCCCTGGTCCATCCTCTCCCTGCTCAGCCTCCCTGGTGCTGCCACTTACATATTGTAATGTGGATTTTCATTTACTTTTTCCATTATCCACACTTTTCCCTGACTTCACTACATTCATTCCATGACTTGCTCCATAAATGGTGGTGCCTGGTGCTTACAATCATTGTTATATATATATATATATATATATATATATTTTTTTTTTTTTTTTTTTTGTTCTTATCGTCACTTTGTGGCTAATCGGACGATGCTACTGTGAGAGTCCTAAATTTTTCCTATCCAGGTTTAATTAGGATAGGGAATTTTAACGAGTACCTGACGAACCATCGTTTTACGTCCCCTTCGAAGGACGGCATAACTAAGGACTTTTTACTACCATTAAAACATCCAAGGGCCACCTGCGGGTTTGAATCCATAACCTTTTTCATAGAAGGCTGCTGTGCTATCCATCCTGTTACAGGTGGTCCCTCATTGTTAAGTTTAATTATAATATTCCATCTTGCTCATGGAGTGTCCTTGAACAGCCGTGAAAGAAGATAATTAGACCGAGACTACCCTCATCCGCCATTAAATTCCCACTCATTTTAGGTAACCACTTAACCTATTAAGCCTGAGATAGCTCCAGAAAGGTCTACCTAATAACAGAATATATGATTACCCTGTCACAACCGGTTTTAACCCGGGCATTGAGATTAGTGGATATTAAGCAGTACGAATCTCTATATCTAACCCTCATGTGGTGTGGAGGTAAATGTTCTTTATTTAAAATTATAATGAAATTTACCTTTCTGTAAAGAGGTATGACTATGTTTTCATATCCCATCTTGACCCTCTTAGCACCATAATTATAATAAACCTCACATTAACATTATTTCTTAAAAGTTTATAAAAATGAACAATTAACATAAAATGCTATTGTATTTCTTCCTGACTTGAAAAGCAATAGATTATGGAAAACTCTATCTATATTTTACTTCTTTTCACGGTCAGCGAGAAATTGAATTTGCAGAAGGGCGAACGGATTAATGAATTAAATAAAGTAGAGGAAGAAAAACTTCAAATTTTCAATGCGAGCAAAACCGATACAACCTTCTTGGCACTAAGTGTCTATGTAAAGCCCCAACACTTTATAAATGTAGCAAAACGTATCTTTTTTCATTCTAATAGGTATATATCCTTAACGGTAGGTCCTGTTTGGATCTGAGCAACAAAAACAGAGCTAGTGTGTGTCAAACTAAGGGTGAAACAATGTTACACAGTGAACATGTTATAGACCCCACAGCCAAAAGACATATCCATGTTAAAATAAATTATATAAACCCATTGTCGAAAAAATGACTCCTTTTTCCACACTCTACAGAACTAAAAAGTACACAAGTTGATTCAAATTCTAAAAAGAGTGAGACAGGACTTAAATGCCGATATTTTTAAGTTTCTTTCTCTAAAGTACTTTTAATGATTTAGGTTTCATAAAATTAAGCATATCATCTGATTAGTATTGCTAAAAAACAGCTAGATATATGAGTTGAACGAATTTGATAACCAACTAAAGGAGAAAAGTGTACAAATATTTTGTTATGCAATTAATTGATGTAGGTAGATTATTTAATTTTAACAAGGGGGATAAGTAAAAGTCGTGTGTTGCGGGCGCCAAAATATTTTTGTTTGCCAGTTATACTGAAATTTACTTTTCAGCAAAAATATATAAGTCTATACAAGTTTTCATATACCCCTTCAACCATTTATAATAGAATTCACATTATTTCTTAAATGTTTATAAAAAATAAATAAATAAATTAAATTTCCACTGAATTTGAAATTCTTAAATTGATTTAAATAAAAAATGTTAAACAAAGAGAGAAAATAATTAAAATTATAAAATTTAATATTTAATTATATAACTATATTTTTATATTATTGCATGATTTGAATTTATCTGAAGACGTTAAAAGGTTGTAGAGATTAAAAAAGAGAAATAAAAAATAAGCCTCCAAGTGGAGAGTGGCTAATCTTGTCGACAACAATTAAATCCCGGGATGATTTGAGTAATTTACCCCCAGCTGTCTATTCATCGACCGGCGGCAAAGGCACAAAGGGCCCGGTGCGGTGGGCGTGGCAAGTGGGCGGAGCATGCCGCTGATTGGTCGGGCGGGGGAGTGGGCGGGGCTATGATGGCGACGGTCCGGCCGGGCGGCCAGTAGTGAGCCGACCTCCTCGGTGAGTGCATGTGAGCCGCAGAGAGGGATGAGCTGTCCGGAAGTGGTCTACCAGGCCTACTACCCGTACCTGTACCAGCGGCCGAGCACCTCCGCCGCCGCCAGGCCCCCGCCCCCGCCCCCGCACTTCTCCCACTTCCACCACCACCACCCCCACTACGACAGGGTCAGTCTTCTTTATTTATTTATTATCATTATTTTTTAAGAATTTAATTTTATTACAAACCATGTAAATCAATTTGCAAGCGGTGAATTAAGTGTGTACGTGTGTTTTCTCAACTGGATTTGATTCAGGACCATTTCTCGGTTCATTTCAAAAGTTATCGCTCTATTTTTTCGGTGTATTAGAATTATTTTGTGTTCTATTTCTACCTAATAAGTAGTTTATATTATCTCTAACCTTGTTTGTAATATCATGTGAGCTGTTTGTTTTCTAAGTTTTCAGTTATTCTTTATCAAACTGAATTAATACATTAGCCTACCGAAACACTAATGCAATCGTCAAAAAAAATTAGGTTAACTTGTTACATACTAATTAATTAAAATCACCATTATCACTGCCTTCGGATACTATCAGTTAAAAATAACTTAATTTAGGCATACACGGACTATAAGCACTTTCAAAAGCTAGTAGTCCTACAAAACCTATGAGTTAATAAGGTTTTTTTAGATTTCTTTCGATAAGCTACTACCTAAATATTATTATAGATAAAAATTTCCCTTCCTCTGTGTCAGCGTGCGATACATCATTTTTATAATTTCTAAAATTACTAAATTTATTTAAATATGAAGAATTAACGAACTATTAATGACTTGCCTCTGCTTTGGCTGGGTGCAATTTTAATGTAGTCCATTCATGTTGAAAAAAGCATTGTTTGAATAATTTAGCTTTTATCTTTTTCGGATTATTAAAGTTTATTAAAAAATAAGAGATTTTCATAAGTTCATAGGCTTATTAGAACTTTCTATTTGCTCGTACGACTTACTAACTTTTCTAAAACCATGCGCTTTCCAACCGTATGTCATATTTTTATACTAATACTCACATTTTAGGAAGAATTTTTCGTTGCCATGATTACAGAAAATTTAATTTTCTTATCTAAACAAAAACTTAATTGCAATGAATCATACTTAATAATCTTTAATCTTAAGAAAGAATGCTCGAAATTATAGTGAAAACCATACCAAAATCCGTCATGTAGTTTAGAAGGATCAAAAATCACTCATTTGATATGTATTGTATGTGAGAGAAAAGTCGATATGGGTCGTTAATTTTAAAAGTCCATTTGTACTTAAATTTTGTAAACTAAATTGACTAACAGCATTATTTAAACCTATTGATTATAATCAATGCAATTGTGAAAAAATTGAGTTAAACACTAATTAATTAAAATTACCTTCATGACGATCTCTTGACATTATTAATAATAAATTTTAGTATGAATGGACTTGAGTCGCTTTTAAAATAAACGGCCCTTATATCCACATTAATGATAAAAAAACTTTGAGAGTTAATACCTTTTCTCAGTAGGTATATCAGTGTCCGTTATATCGTTTTTAGAATTTTTAAGAATGACGTAGATATATATATTTTTTTTTAAATCTTAAATTTGTGAACTGTATATAAATAAAATCTTATATAGTGGAATAAAAAGTACGGAAGTAATATAAATATTTACAGTAATCGTTTCGTACAATAAAAAAACATTTTTAGGCGATATGAAACGTTTGGTATACTAGTTGCTAAAATTATTATGGATAAAACAATCCATTTCTCTGTATTAGTGCGCGGTACATATTTTTAAAATTTTAAAAAAGTACTTTAATATCTTAATTTGTTTTAATATAAAAATCTTCTAAACTGTAGGTAGGTATATAAACAAAATCTTATATTTTGGTATGAAAAAGTACGGAAATTATATAAGTATTTACAGCAATCGTTCGAAATCTCAAATTCTCTTGTGTGCAATATGAAACATTTGATGGCTACTAACTAAAAGTTTTAAAGACAAAACTTTCCGTTTCTCTGTGAATCAGTGTACGTTATATCATTCTTAGAATTTTCAACAACTACAGAGAAGTACGTGAATAGATTTTTTTTTTTTTTTTACTGTCTTAAATTTAAAACTATCAATAAGTGAAATCATTGGCATGGAAAACAATATAAGTGCTTAAAGTAATCTTTCGATATCTTCTTAAAATTTCTTCTGCGCAATATGAAATTTTAAGCTTCATTCAATTAATTATAGCATCTAATAAACCAAAGGGATGCTTGCTTTATTGAATCAATTTATATTTTTTTTTTTAGTGTATTTGTCTTTGGGGGTTCCCCATACAAATAGAGCCTGGTCAGGCTATACATAACAAACAGCAATTAATAACAATTATAAGTAATAAAAATGAAACGCAACAAATCACAATAGGATAATGGATAAGTATTAAACTGCATAGTAGAATAAACAAAATAAACAGAAAGTAACAAATTATACAGGTTATATAATTTTTTTTTTTTTCTTATATCTTATATAGAAGTATTAAAGTATTTTAGATTTTAAATAGTCTTTGAAATACAAATTTTTAATACATATAGTTATATATATACATAAATACATTTTAAATTAACATTGGAGTGAATGAATATTAAGTATTAGGATTTTAAATGAACACTGATATATAAATATAGTTGAAAGAGTTGTGTAAAACCAGATTATGGATTATAATAGTTCTTTGCAGTAGTGCAAACATTATCTATTACATCGGAATTATTATGAAACATTAACTAGGTACAGTACTATTCAATCAATTTATATTATATCTTCTAATTAAGTGACATTATTTAATAGTGATAATTAAAATGAAAATAACTACTAAATTAATTTCATAAAAAATATTTATTTATTTTTCTCAAATATATGTGAAATAATTATTTTTTTTAAATGATCATGATCGTGGATTCATTTGAGTGTGAAATAATTTAATTATAAATTCATTTACAATTAGTATCATTTAGCCACCTAATAATTCTTTAATTGATTTTATTAATTATCCATGAGTTTAAATATTTTTTTTAAATACAAAAATACAATTAATTATTTATGTTATTTTTTTAAGTTAAGCTGGTGTATTTTTTTCGGTGGGTCGTAGATTGTCATATCTTCATATCGGTTTTGATTATTGTTTTATTTATATTTTACGGTGACAACTTATTTTTTATTTTACAAAACAAGTGAAGAATACATTCTTAAAACAGTAAATATCTATAAATAAGATTACTTTAATTAGAGGAATTAAATGTTCGATATCTTAAAATATTTATTCCAATTTATAATATATAATAAGTTAATTAAAGATAAAAACGCATATTAATTTTAATGAATACAATTAGTTAATGAATTGAGTAGCAACGAGTTATAATGACCCATCATTTCGATACCTCCTATTGGTCATCTGCCCAGCACTGGTCCGTCCAATTAGAATAGAAATTTGTTTCTTTTAACGCATCGGTAAGTGTGTTTGAATCTTTTTTATTTCTTTGACACAGGAGATAGAATTTTATTGGCATGGTCTTCCTGATTTTTGAACACATTGAAAAAACAACATATCATTCAATAAACCGTTACTGTTTTTTTTTTTGTTTTTTTTTGTTTTTTAGCCAACAGATTTGAATAATGTCGAGTTACCATAACATACATACATATCTGAGTTACACATCCATGTTCATTTAACTAAAATAAGATTGTGTATTAATTCCGTGAGAAAATATGAATTCAACAGTGCCCGGTAACTCGGTTTCAATTGAGTTTTTAAGTAGCGCATAAATTCACAAATTTAGTTTGTTTACTATTTTTTTTATATATTTAATAGTAGACCCACCTCTGCTCGCACTGATGCAATTTGAATTAGGTGTAATTTATGTTTAAAAAAACTCTGTCTGACTGATTTAGAGTTTACTGCTTTGAGAGTTTTAGTTCATGGTAACGAAAAGTACAATTAGCAAGAAAATATGTTTATTTTATAACGTCTGTTCAGCATGGTATTGATTCATCCGCCGAAATAGAAAACATAAATCAAAATTAGTTCAGTTTATTTGTTTGTTATTTAAAAGTAAAGCATAGATAAAAGAATATATATATATATATATATATATATATATATATATATATATATATATATATATATAATAGAAAATTTAATTTTCAGTAACCGAGACGATTTTAATTTTCAGTAACGTGTAATTTTTAATAAGCTGTAATTTTTAATTAAAAGTAATTCAGTAACGTGTAAAAGTGTAAATTTAATTTTCAGTAACGTGAAATAATTAATAACTATGTTAGTTAATAGATTTATAACAACTTAGTTACTATTCGGAACTAATATATTGTTTCTAAAATCTTGCCTACTCATTGTAAGAATATGACACGCACGATCCTGTACGCCGTGCCTACGTTTAACTATTATAACCTCCCTCTTTCCTAATAACACATGTTCTAAGTTTATAAGCTTACCACAACTTTATATCAACTTGTACGAATTATTTTATTGCATATTAACTTTACTAAAATCATGGGCTTTCCAACATATTATAGTAATTACTACTTATATTTCAGGAATAATTTTTTGATGACTCGAGTTACTGAAAATAAAATTTTATATTCGGAAGTAAAACTAAATTGCAATGCATTTTACTTATAAACTTCAGGAAATAATTACCTACATGATGGTGAAAACCTTATCAAAAACTGTCTCGTGGTTAAGAAGAAATTTGCGGAAACCAAAATCGTGTTATCATTTTACAAATAGAGAGAAGAAAACATTTAAAATATCCAGTCGATCAGAAAAAAATATGTGCTAGATGAACAGTCACAGTGTGAATTCGTATAACCGTCAAATTCCATCTGAGACGTTGATTTCCAAAAGATACTATATCCATTCTGAGAAATTTTACAGGAAGCTGAAAAATCTCTCATTAATTTATCATGACTTTAATTTTTATGATTTTTTTCGCATTAAAATCTGAATCAATTTTTTTACTATATTAAAAGCACTGTATTAAAGTTATGTAGTAATGAATAGTTTTAGTTTGATTCGGAACGAAATTAAATGCGTAATTAGTATCTTTAGAAAATATTTCATTTCTAAATAGCGATTTTAAAGGACTTGAGAGTTCAATAGATAAAATCAAATATGATATTTAGATAAAACTAAATGAGGAGAATACAAATATATTCATTATACATTATTTTCGTGAAAATATCCTTTAGTACCTTATAATATAATGGAAATAATGTGTCAATTGTTCACCAACCATTAAAAATTTATTTAGAAGTTGCTACTGAAAACATAAATATATAATAAAATACAATTTTAGCTTGTTAATTTAACTAGGCGATATAAGTATTTAAGTTCTTTAGGAAAATATATTTTTAATGAAGCTATAAGTGGTTTTTCATTAACCTAGTGAATAATACCAAAACGTTTTAAACCTTGTTATTTAGAAAGCGATAAAGCCAATTTAATCTTCAAAATAATAATCTGTATTGAAGTAGAGAAACTGCTGAATTCTACTTAAAATCATTTTTATTAAATATCTAAGCAATACAGAATCGACTGTTTAATATCCAAATGTTCTGTTAAAATTGGTCTCATATATTAACTTTTCTTTTTTATGTGGATTGTTTATAAAATAGTAAAACTTTTATCAACTCCTAAAACCGCGTTTGACAATTGAGACTACGATTTCTCCAAAAGATACTAAAGACATTTTTTACGATATTTATATTTTGACATATTTGTGTGTCGAATGGTAAAGAATTGTCGACATCCGTTAGCAGCTTTAGTCTAAAAACAAGAACTTTAAAAGCGAATTAGAAACTTTTAGTTTTTCTCTAAAGGAGCTAATTACCCATTTAATTTCATTACTTTAACATTCTCAAATTCTTTTATCCATGAAATAAAAAAATCCAGATTTAAATTTAAAATAAAAAAAAAATGATTCAATAACAAATTGATACGACATTTTTCGTTTTCCTCAAAATGGTGTATAGAGCCTTATGCAAATCGTCTCAATTCAGTTATTATCATGTGTTTGATCTAGATCAAAACAGTAAAAAAGAACAGTTTAATTTTTTTAATTTAGTTATAATTATTATTTAATAAATCTCTATATCGTTATTCACTGCTAAAGATTTCGCATTGAATACATTTAAATTTTTTAATACTTTTCTAAAATGAATAAATATTATTTATTAATCTAATTATGAGATTAGAAAAACTTCTTTTCAGTATAATTAGCGTTTATAGTTTCTTAAAATATTGAAAATTAGCTATATAGACATCAGCCTAATTAAACTAAAATTTCTTAACACCTTAACTCTATTTGGCGGGATTCGAGAGGATTTATATTTCACGTAAGGTTGCCATGCACCAATATAAAGTTAACATTCTGTTTACTAGTGCAACTTGTTTTATTGCATATTACCTTTTCTAAAATCTTGTGCTTCCAATGGTATATTATACGTCTATGTCACGATTCATATTTCAGGAAAAAATTTTTGCTTCATTTGTTACAGAAAATGTGATTCTTCGATCTAAAGAAAAACTACATTGCAATGTATTTTACTTATACGAGTATACCTCCAGGAAAGCCTAAATTTTGTTAAAACCGTATCAGAATACGTCGAGAAGCATAGAAAGAGGTCGCGGAAACTATAATCGGGTTATCATTTTATATGTTTAGAGATTATATGTTCTGTTCTGAAAGTCAGAGATTATATGTACTGTTCGAAAAGAGAGAAGGAGAAAATATAACATTTTTAGAGCAAATATTTTATACAGCTGCAGACTGTTCGAGAATTATTCCAAATTATTATTACATTGATATGTTAAAAGTGCCTTTGGTATTTCTGCGACTTGGAAAAACAATACTTAATGGATATTTCTACCTATAATTTACTGCTTTTCCCAACCGGGGGAAAAATTGAATTTTCGGACGGCGTACAGTGGGCCATATGACCAATTTAGGTGGACAAAATTCTGAAATTTGTCTATATTTAACCTTTGGGGTCCCAGATTACGGAAAAAAATATTTAAAAAAATATAAAAACTAATTGGCACGATTGGCGAGCGTTCAGTGATCAAACATCTATTTTATTAGCTAGAATCTAAAACTTCCCTATATTTTATGTCTGAAGTCCCAGAATACAGGAAAAATAATACAAAATATTAATTATGGCTCGGAGTTGCTAAAAACTGCTAATAGATGTATTTTATATGATTTAGGGAATTCTTGAAATTATAGATGGTAACACTTTTGATTTGGAGTGTTGTTCTGAAAAAAAATCATGTATTACTCAAAAAGCAAAAAATCTCAAAATTTCGTTGTAATATCTAAAAACTAGAAGGATTGGTGAAACAAATCCTACAAATAAATCCTTGGGATAACTTGGGGGTTATATAATTTTTCGTTATTGAATAAGGGCATACATTTACAAATTGCTAAATTAACTCTACAGGTGAGATTTCAATGTATATTGAATAACGAGTTTGGAAATATCATTTCTTACCTGTCTCAGCAATGTCCATTGTTAAATAAAAGCAAAAAGACTTTGCTCTAAATACACCTTGAACACAATAAATGGCCATCGAATAAAGATATCCCCACTGCCGGTTATTAGGCACTTGTGGGAACAGGAATGATCCATTCATTTACTATTTATTTGTAAACACGGTATGGCGGGAAATATTAATACCTATTAATGGTCTTGCCAACTAATACCTAATACAAAGGTGAAGCGCTGGAAAATTCCAAACTTTTGACATGACTTTTGTCCACCTAAATTGGTGATTTTGCCCACTATAGGGCGGATTGATGAAGTATAGAAGGGAAAGAATGAAAATAAATAATTTTTTTTTTTAATTACTTTGATAACTTTCTTTATTAGACCTAGCGAAAAATATTATATAACAGAAAATTTTCTCCACTGAATTTGTGACATAGATAATATCGCTAAATTTTCGTTCAGAGCAACATAAAATTATATAGATCGTGCTAAATAAGCGACAACACTTAAAAAAAATAATAACAATCAAAACGTGATTTTTTTTTTCCATTTCATAAATACAGCTCCTAATCAGTCAGCTCTAGAGACAAAATTTATGTACGGAAATAACTAGAAATTGTTAATGCGAGCATAAACCAATATAGCTTTTATGACTGACAGCATGTTAATAAAACCCAAACACTCGATGAATGTAGCAAAAGTTGACTTTTTGTCATTGGAACAAATATTGATCCTAAACGGTAAGTTCTAACGACAAATGTTAAATAACAGAAAATATTCTGCACTAAATTTCTGGCATAATTAATACCGTTCTGAGCAATACTAACAGAGATTGAGTGTGTCAAATAATCGACAAAACAAAACAATTGTTGGCAAAACGTGACTTTTAATTTAAAACAATTCAGCTCCTAAACAGTAAGTTCTAAAGACAAATTGTATGTACATAAATAACTAGAAATATAAATGCGAGCAACACCTATACAACTTTCATTATAGCGTGTCAATAAATTCCCAAAACTTAATAAATGTTTTAAACTTAAATTAAACACATTTCAAGCAAACAAATAATATATGTTTTGTGTAACACAGATGAAGTAGAAGATCTCTTTCACTATCTGGATGCCTGTCCGATAATATCAGAATTTATAAAAAAAAAAAAATACTTGAAATATAAAAATCTAACGTAGGATTAAATAGAGTCGATAAATTGGCTGGCATTGTTTAATTACTCCAGATCTGCTTTCTCCTAAAGAATGGTGCTCACAAAAGAATTTAACCATTAGTAAATTTGATTAAAATATATCAGTAACTTCTGAAGTGTAAATATATTGTTTCTTATTAATTAATCATATTAAGATCAAAGAATAATTTTGTCAATAAACACAGACTCCTCGAACGGTCAATAGACCATGTAGTGTGTCTTATTTTAGGTTTCAATCAATAAAGAAAAAATCTGGTGCGGGCAACACAAAGTCGTGTTGCCTCCATTTTTAAAATCAATGAAAGAATTTTCAAAAACAGTTAGAGATAAAAATACGTGAAACTATTAAGGAATTAATTAAATTGAATATTTAATTGAGATAGTATTTTTTCTAAAATATTTAGCTTTCCAACGGTATATCATACATGTATATTACTGCTCTTATGTTCAAAAACGAAAAATTGCATTAAAAAAATATTTTTTCTGTTTTCTCCTTTAGTTGGGTATCGAATTTATTCAATTTATATACTTACCTGTTTTTCATCAGCGTTAACAAGGTAATATAGTTATTTTTATTGAATCTACAACATTAAAGGTACTTTGGGGAAGAAAATTTAAAATATCGGCATTTAAGCCCTGTCTGACCATTTTAATCAGAATAAAACCTACATGATATTAAAGCCCATTAAATTTTACATCGATATAGCGAGTTTAATCAAAATCGTCGGAACCGTTTTCGAGAGAATCGAAAAAGGTGCAAAATGCCTAGTATAAAGTGGATCTTCTGGTAAGCTCATTTTGATGAAAAAAGTGTTGTCACGTCTCGGGCGTATAGTTGTCTTAAATATGAAATTTAAGTTTCATAGGCCTTTCCGTTTCCACCCGGGAGTTACCACACACACAGACCTTTTTGCGGGACTTGGTTATTTGGATTCAGGGGACCCTAAAACGTGTATTTCCGTTGAAAAATGGAATTCGAAAATTTTCACGATCACAATACTTCCCTTACTATATATAATAAGTGAAAGTAAAATAGATAAAAATAAAATGTTATTTTATTTTGTAATTTGAAAGTTTTTTATTTTTATTTACTGTAATATTGACAATAAAAAGATTTTTCTATCTACCTATCGATCTCTTATTACTTAATAAATGTAGCTAAACGTGATTTTTTTTCTTTCTAACCAATATAATAGATTCTTAACGGTAGGTCCTAATGACAAATGTTATATAACAGAAAATATTATCCACTAAATTTCTGACATGTTAAATACCATTTTATTTTCGATAAGTGGTACACTAACTGAGCTAGAGCGAGACAAACTAAGGGTGAAAAAATGTTACACATTGCAAGTCACAGCCTTCAGCCATAAGATGTCAAATCTATTTAAAAAATATATCTATTTCCTTATAAAGCTAAGTAGGTAATAATGTAGATAAAAGATTGAAATAAAATAAAATAAAAACTCAGTAAGAATTGTGATTCGCTGTTATTCATTATTGATTATTTATGTTGTTAATCAAATTGATGATTAATCACGTAAACAAGCATTGTAGATGTATATTAATTTATTTGATTGAATTTGACTTTATAAGTTAAATTAAGTGTAAAAAGTAAGTTCATTAGTAAGACTTCAAAGCTAAGAAATCACTAGTTGTCATATTGTTTTACTAATTAAAAAAAAAAATCAATCCATAATATTCTACGAGCTATGACTACCGTTCACTTACTCGGGTTATTTCTACGTTTCTGAGAATATTAAATATGTGTTAATTAATTAATGGGTTTTTGTATTAAAAATAAATGAAACATAATGGCTAAAATACTAAAGCCGTTTATTAGGAAGTAAATAAATGTAAAATTTTGCTTTTTAGCGTCTTCCAATATGGCGGAGCGGTTAGATAGAATTATCGGCTCGTCTGTAGCTGTTTTTTAAGGTCACTAAAAATTTTCAGACTGTGTGTTCAATTAGACTGAGTATTTTCTAATTTAATCGCATTTATATTTCAATCTAAAAGTAATAAATATTGAATATTTATGTTATATATATAGAGAATTATTAGTTTTTATGTTGGACTGGCACATTAACTGGGGTAAGGCATAAATTTTTTTTTTTTATTGAAGTATGTATGATGAATGATTTGTCGTTTATTTGCGATTGAATTATCTGTGTTTATTTTTCGCTAATAAACATTATTAAACCATTAATTATTATTTATAGAAATAAAAGCTCTTCTTTGTTCGTAAATCGTAAATTGAATCACCCAGAGCTGAGATTGTATGGAAATAAACATGAATTCCACAAAAAAAAATCTTGTTTTTCTTCTGCTGAGGTCTGCATATATTCCAGGATTCCGTTCCTTTTGCCCTTTCAGTATTCTATTTTAAATTACAGGTAATAATAGAATAAGGAGCGCGAAATAGTTCTTCAATGTATACTTAACAAAAAAATAATTTGATTATAACTTTTGGATGATAAAAAATATAATAAAAAAATCTGGTGCGGGCAACACACGACTTTCACTTACCTCCATTTTTAAAATCAATGAAAGAATTTTCAAATACAGTTAGAGATAAAAATAAGTGAAACTATTAAAGAATTAATTAAATTGAATTTATATAGAAACATGTGTTTTATTAAAAAATCTATTATATTATTATCTAAAATAATCAGTCAGTTTTATCTTCTTTTCATCACTCTCTATTAACTTTTAAAAGCTTGAGTATAAGATAATATTTTTTCTAAAATCTTTAGCTTTCCAAAGGTATATCATACATGTATATTACTGCTCTTATGTTCAAAAACCAAAAATTTCATTAAAAAAATATTTATTCTGTTGTCTCCTTTAGTTGGATATCGAATTCATTCAATTTATATATTTACCTGTTTTTCATCAGTGGTAACAAGATAAAATAGTTATTTTTATAGAATCAACAAAATTAAAGGTACTTTACAGGAAAAAAATGTAAAATATCGGCATTTAAGCTCTGTCAGACCATTTTAATCAGAATGAAAACTACATGATATTACAGCCTATTAAATTCTACATCGATATAGCGAGTTTAATTAAAATCGTCGGAACCGTTTTCAAGAAAATCGAAAAAAGGTGCAAAATGCATAGTATAAAGTGGATCTTCTGTTAAGCTCATATTAATGAAAAAGGTTTTCTAACGTCTCGGGCGCATATTTCTCTTAAATATGAAATTTCAGTTTCTTAGGACTTACCGTTTCCGCCCGGGAGTTACCACACACACAGACCTTTTTGCGGGACTTGGTTATTTGGACTCAAGGGACCCTAAAACGTGTATTTCCGTTGAAACTAGAATTCGAAAATTTTCACGATCGCAATACTTCCTCTTACTCTATATAGTAAGTGAAAGTAAAAAATGAATAGACTTGGATTAGCAACAACACGCAAGTTAAAACTAACTAACAAAATTTAATCTTAATGAAACGACTATATATGAATATAAATAAATAAATAAATATATATATATATATATATATATATATATATATATATATATATATATATATATATATATATATAT
The DNA here is from genome assembly GCA_023052935.1 of Piezodorus guildinii. NCBI lineage: Eukaryota > Metazoa > Arthropoda > Insecta > Hemiptera > Pentatomidae > Piezodorus > Piezodorus guildinii. The sequence continues at coordinate 41,723,180 of CM041292.1, read as the reverse complement.
ATATATATGTATATATATATATTAGTTGCTGTTCTCCTATATCACACTTTAACATTAAATGTTAAATGCTCAATAATTATTATTTATATTTACCATAAATTCATAATTTAAATGGTAAATATACTGTATTATTATATATTAATTCTATTATATATTAATAGATTTATTGCTATTTACAACTGTATAATGATATACATCTAGTAAATGAGATACAAGATAGAAATGTCATGATTAACATGTGGAGATACTACCAATTGGCAGCTCTCCAAATTTTATATTTTTGATTTATTATTTTGAATAATGAACTTTTGTTCATTAACAAAATAAATTACCCCCCTTCAAAATTTGAGGGCATCTTTTTCAAGATGCGTAGAACCCCATTAACGACTTTAAAAAATCCGTTTCTTTTAATTAATAAATAAATAAGTAAATAAAAACCCTTATAACTAGAGAATTAAATTACCAACAAAATGAAAAAAGAATCGTTGAAATTAGTTTAGAACTAGCCGAGATATAGGGTTTTGAAATTAGCAGAAGTGATTTGCCATTTTCCTTTTAATTATTCATCGCTTTTAATATTACTTAATTGCCTATACAGCTTTATAAACTGTAATAGCGTAATATTGTTATTTGGAAATAATAAACCATTGTGTTATAATTTGCAGGGTTTGTATATTGTATACAAACTGTTTAAACTTAATTATAAGATACGAAGGTAAATTATTACACGTTGGTTCATTATTTTCAAAAATGTTATGTATGCATAGAATTTTCAAATTAGAAGAAGAAATGTTATGGAGAATGATTGAAGCAAAAAGGTCTGGCAAACCATTTACTATATCAATTTGTGGAAAATAGTAATAATTTATACGATTTATAATTATGAGAAATAATAATAATAGTAAGAAAAATGCATTTATTTTTCGCAGAACATTTTTATTCCTTATTTTTCTTTTACGTATCTTGGGGTTTTTTTTCTAGTTCGATTACAAAGGTTTAAAAAAAATACTATTCTATAAATTTTTATATAGGATAGGTATGTACAAGTTAAAGCAAGTAAACATTTAGTTATTATGAACTTTAATATATTTTTTCGCTTTTAAAAATAGAGAAATAAGATATATATTCTGCTTCAAGTTTCGGCCATAAATTTAGATTTTAAAATTATAAATTAAAATTATTTCTCAGCGAAATTCCTTTAAAATAAAATACATTCTATATTGATTCGTCCACAATCACAGCATAATAAATCATCTTAAAAAAAAAAAAAAAAAAAATCCAACCTCTTGAATTCAAGTACACCCAGTTTTCGCCAAGTAAGGTTGGTATGCAATAAGGAGTCAAACCAATTATTTAACATTTTTCACTAGCGGTAGAAAATATCATTAAAAAAACGTGTCAATTCTTAATGAATTTCAAGTACGTTTTTTATGCAATAAATAGCTATAAATATTTCTATTAAGATTGATAATCTTTTATTAATTTATACTCTAAAATTAAGTGTGGACATTTTAAATTCCTTAACCTTTTTAACAACATTTGGATTATAATAATTTTTGTTTATAAAATATTACAGTTTCATTGGCACTAATTCCAATAGGCTTATAATAATTTTCCTTAGTAAAATGGTTGATATGTTTTGCATAATAATTGTAGGCAAAGGATCTGTTTTTATTGTACAGAAAATGTGGGATCTAAAAACCATTATTAAATACAATTTTATTCAAAAGCTTATTATTGGTAAAGAGTAAAATCCAATGAACGTTTGATAATTATTGATAAGAGAAATACATATTAATTATATTTTATATATGTGTTTATATATTAATAATTACTGTTGTTAATAATCGAGACGTTGATTTCCAAAGAGAACTTAAGAAATTTTTTCACATAAATGATATTTCACAAATTTGTAGTCCTTTTGTTTAGTAATGTAGTATAGAATTTAATGGCTGAGACTCAGTTTGTTTTAGAATTACACATTAAATACATACTTTAAACTTTGTTACCTTGCAAGAGTTGCTTCATCTTATCAACCAACTTTAAGCTAAACCAAATTAATAACTACAATCAGACTGGACTAATCACATAGAGGTATAAGTTTTATCATTTTTTGTTCAGTCCCTTTTGAGATATTGCGCTCTGAATATTACTGAACATGCCAATAATGATTTTTGAAAATTTAAAAAAAAAAAAGAAAGAACAATCCTCACAAGATCAAAATTTCTACAAGTAGTTCAATAATAGGAGTATACAAATGAAGTGTGAGACTCCTTTTTAACCTTCCTTTAAAAAAAAACCATTGGGTTGTTTCACATGAAATGTCCCTTTTTATAGTTTCTGAAATACATAGAAGATTTTTCAGGTCTCTGTCGTTTTCTTCCTAATGTTTATATATTTAAAGTAAACAGTTACTGATCCTTTATCTTTGTATTATAAACATTAGCTTCCCAATAAATTACCCACCTTTTAGTATACCTCCAAATATGAACATGGCAACACGAGTTGATATGAACATTTTTGTACGAGTTTAAACTCGGCCATTCAGCAGCTGAGGCATAGAAATATTTGCAAGGCGTTTGGGGAAGGGAGTGTTAATGAACAGACCATTCGCCGTTGGTTTGCTAAGTATTCAGCTGGGGATACCGACTTGGAAAACTTGTCCCGAGGAAGACCTCCGTCCGTAATAGACAACGATGTCCTCAAACATACAGTAGAAGGAAAACCCTACCAAATAGTTAAAAAACTCTCAGCACTACTAAATGCAAGTGCATCTACCGTTTCCAGACATTTAAAGTGTATTGGGAAAGTAAAAAAGCTCGATACATGGGTACCTCATGATCTCACTGAGCACCAGCAAGACCCCATGTTTCAAAACATACCGTGCAAAAATTGAAAAAACTGGGCTACGAAGTTCTTCCGTACCCACCATATTCTCCCGACTTGTCGCCAACTGATTACCACCTGTTCAGAAATTTAGACAACTTCGTCAAAGGAAAACTTTTTGAAAATGATGATCAAGTGAAAAGTGCGTTTTCAGATTTGGTTTCACTTCAAAGCTCAGAGTTTTTCAGTTCGGGAATAAAAAATGTTGGTGTCACGTTGGGAAAAATGTGTAGAAAAAGAAGATAAATACTTGGAATAAAATTATCTTGTTTTCATATGGTATTTTTAATAAAAATCCTTTAGCTTGAAAACGGACATTTCATGTGACACAACCCAATAATTTATACTTTTACCGTCATTCTAGTTGTGGTTTCGTTCAGAAATGCGCAAATTTACCGGAAGTATTGATTATAAAAGAAAAAATATTTTTAATAGTGAAGACAATTTTATGACTCGGAGACCAGCTGAGCCTCAGTCACCAAATTTATGTGACTTGTACTCACCTTATAGATTTGTGATCTGTATTACCTTCATTTTTTTGCCAATAAAACCCTTTGAAAATATTTCTCTTAAACGTTGCGAAACCATTAAAAATTCAATGATCCTTATTTCGTTACGAATAAAATTATCCATAATGACCTAAATATCCCATTTGTCGCAGAACTATCCCAAAACAGTTCTCCCTCCTTAATTCCGAACTCCCGATCCACACGAATCCTCTTGTACTCAACTTATCATTCCCATCTATTCCTGACAACCCTCCGAAGCGATTGAAAAGACGATGGCCTCGAGACCTACTAAATTAAATCGACATTGAAGTGCTACCACTGGGTAGTTCTTCACAAGACATTTTCAAGTCCATAATTGTAAATTAGCCCATTTACTTATGGTATTTATTTTATGTACAGTTCTAAATATCATTCAAATGTTTAAAAAAAAAAAAAATGTTGCGAAAAATGGATTTTTTTCAGGTTTGGAAATTAAAAAAAAAAAAACAAAAAAAAAAACATATGACTATATTCTAAAAGTAGGATAATGACCAAACTATTGGGTTGATGCAAAATTAATGCAGGTTTTTAGTAGGTATTGTAAATACGCCATATCTTTACTTTAACCATATATATTTAATCAAAATAATTTCCATCTGAATCAATGCACTTTTGCCAACGTTCAACAAGCTTTCCAGAAAAAAACTCCGAATCCCTGGACTCAATGAAATCACGAAAAGAATTTTCAATGTCGTCCTGGTTTTGAAAATTTTTCTCCCTCAAAAAGTTGTCCAGATGCCTGAAAAAGTGGAAAACTGTAGGAGAGAGGTCAGGTGAATAAGGCGGATGTTGGAGAACTTCGTAGCCCAACTCGTGCAGTCGTCGAAGCGTTGGTTGTGCAACGTGTGGTCTGGCGTTATCGTGGAGCAGGATCGGCCCCTTCCGATTCATCAATGCTGGGCAAAGACGTTGCAATTTTTGAGTTCCGAGTTCCGCCGCCATTTCTCGTGTGATTTTGGTTGGGTCTTCTTCCACTTTTGACCTCAGCTGGTCGTTGTCCAGAGCAAGATGACGGCCCCGACCTTCCTTGTCTTCGAGGTCGAAATCTCCTCTGCGAAACTTCTGGAACCAACGCTGCACCGTGCACTCATTAATAGCCCCCTGACCCCACACTTAATTAATATTACGAGCCGTTTGCGCAGCGCTGCGCCCTAATTTAAATTCGTAAAAATAAATTTGACGAAAATCGCACTTTGACATTTTCGATTCAAGACCTTTGAACACACTGAACAAAACGATTTTACTAAACAAATTCATGGTGAAAGAGAAGGTATTAGATAAGGTTTGTTTTGGTATAATAATGATCAATGTTAGGATTAGCTTTGTTTACACAATTGGAATTAAGATATTGCAATAGAGGAAACCTGCATTAATTTTGCATCAACCCAATATGTAAGAAAAAAAATCAAAGACAAGTCTGTTTTCTATTATAAACATTTAACTCGCTGAAAGTCTCTTGTTTTATTAAGTTTCGAGAATTTCAACCACTTTCTTTACAATTTAGGTGATGTTTTGTGAATGAAAATGTAAAGTACATCCTTTTGGTATTGATATTTTTTTATTTAATTTGATATCTGCACAATTACGAGAGTTTTTTAAAAATTTATTTATTTATTAAGAGATAGTACAATCTGCCACACACTGGGGCAATGAGTAAACCAGAGTTTGGTAGATTGTTGATGTTTTCATGCCAACAAATGTTTTCATTCGCGAAGCTGACTTAAAATGGCTGTAAAACTAAAAGAATTGCCCCAAAAAAAGTTTTTTTAGAGGTTTAAATCCAGGAAAGGGTAGAGCATTTGAAAATAAACAAATGCTGTGGCGGAAAAATTAATTAAAACTGAGCAATTTCAAATACATTTTTTCATAAGATATACAAATCACACATTTAATTTAATTTCAAATTATACGAAAAGTTTTTCATAACGTGAAAAATGAATTTATAGACCAGCAGAATTTTTTTTTTTTTTGTATTAATGCAAACAGAATCAAATTAATTTCTTCACTAATAAGCTACTGAGAGTTTTTTTGTAAACATTTCTTTAAATGTATATTGTACTTTTTTTTTGGAAATCATTATCTCAGTTAATTAATCACAAATAAAATAAAATTAGACATTGAATTTTATTGCTGTGTAAATATTGTATGAATGCTGTATTTTATCACTATTATCAACGTCCAAATTACGACGGATTGTAATATTACTCAATAAAAATTTGGCAATCGTTGTAATAATAATAATAGACATTGTATGAATTGGAATATACGCGCTTACGCATTGCTTTCCAACAGCAATATCTTATAACAAATCAAATTCAAACGTAAAGAAACAAATGGATTTTATTGATACTGCATTTTTATTACCTATTTATTTTATTTTGATCAAAGTTTTTGCATTTCTACAAGATTAAAAATTACGCAAAAAATCGTTTAAAGTTGCCTTTAGTACTGAGGACCAATCATTTTTTGATTCGTATCTTTTAAGTGTTATTACAAAATATCGATTTAAATTTTTATTATTTTATATTCAAGGTAATGATATAGAAAAAAAAAAGTGGAATAGCGCTTGTAGGCATAAAACTGAAAAATGCTGAATGTTTAAAGATATCTTTGTGAGGAATCGAGCAACGAGTACTAAAACTCATACAGCAACTACCGAGATCATTTCTTTGAACCTGATGAATGACTAAGCTCATTGCAATTCCTCGTTTTCTCCCAACTTCTCAGCCGTGTTTCGTTTTTCCCTCAATCAAAATGATCTTCAATAAACATAAAATATCCTTTAAAAATTAAAAAAAAAAATGTGGTGAGTGCAACAGACGTCTTTCACTTACCTCGATTGGTAAAATCAATTAAATAAAAATAAAATTTAAAGAATTACTTTAAGATCCTCTGAAAAAATGTTTTATATTAAATAATATAACAATATAAAATTGGTATGTGTAATAATCAGTGAAGTTTATGCCCTCATAGTAACTTAACATTATTTTCCACACCGTGTATAAGATTTAATTTTTTCTAACTTTTTAGCTTTCCAACGGTAATACACGTTTTCTAGTTTCTCTACAAGTTGGTTATGAAATTCGTTCAAGTTGTATATTTAGCCGTTTTTTTTATCAATGGTAATAAGACGGTATGGTTACTTTCGTCGAATCTATACAATTAAAGGTTTTTTATTTAAACATATTTACTTATATTTACAATTGTGTTAAAATACATCTATATTAAAGTAAATGTGATGGTCATATAGTAAACTGGCGTGTAGAGGCACTATCCATTGGTTACACTCAATGTTTTAGCTTCTAGCTCCTCTGGGCCATCTTTTCAGACGCCTCGAAGGATTATCAGGAATTGAAGAAGAAGAAGAAAGGTTGGAATTAGTGGATTAGAGTGGGAACGGGGTTTTTCATGAATGATTGATATCTGGTTCGGGTTTTTGTCAGTTACATATGGAGCATTTAGGCCTTTATAGTTGAGCTTATTCGTGAAAAATAAGGAGCGTTGAGGATTTTAGATTGAAAGCATTGGATCAAATTGAATGGTTTAGTAAAGAACCATAGATTTACTCAGAAAAGTACTTTAAAGAAAGAAAATTAAAAAAATTCGGCATTTAAGCCCTGTCAGACTATTTTAATCAGTATGAAACCTACATTATATTAAGGTCCTATGAATTTAAATATAGCGTGTTAAAATCAAAATCGCTTGGGCGATTTCTGAGAAAACCGTTAAAAGTTCAAAATGAATGGTTGTGGCTCTTCTGGATCGAAAACTTTCTTTAACATCTCGGACATATACACTTCTAAAATATAAAATTTCAGTGTCACATATTGTTTTCGGGCTAGACTTACCAAACACACACACATAGGTACCTTTGTGGGACTCAGTCATTTGGACTCAAGGTGGATTTCTGGTAAAACTCGAATTACAAAATTTTATAATAATCGCGATACTTTTCCTTACTATATATTTCATAAATAGATAAGTAAAAGTAAAAATATTGACAAAACTAGATGCTATTTCTTCAAATAAGAATTTTCATGCATGGGGTTTGTTGTCAAAATATTACTTTTATTATCCGTCATTGTACAAGTTTTTTTTTTTCATTTGTAATTCCCTAGAGAAAACTCATAAATCGAAGCATGAAATTTTCTTTTGAACGTTGCAACAGCTGTTTGTCAGACGAAAATAAGTAAATATAAAATAGTTTAATTTTCAATAATTAATTTGAAGGACATCTTCACAGAATTGGTAACTGCTGTTCGTCTCATTTCTACAACTTCTTTTATCATAAAATTAGTTCAATGTACAAATAACAAATCCATAAAATGCTGTCAATTTTTGAATATTCTGTTTACTCTGAGCAGTAAAATTTGCAATAGGTCTTCCATAAATGTCTTCTGTTTCATTTTAATTTGAAATAAATATTTGTTGTTTAATGTTGAGTTGCTGTGTTAAGTTTGAATTTTCTGTTCTATTACCTTCTTATTATTATGAAGCCTCATTATACACTTTCCAAAAGTTTTAAGACTTACTTGAAAAATATACAAGGAGGAAAAATCTGATATAATATTCTACACGAGTGCTTTTCTCGACGTGGAACAAGCGTTCGACCGAGTCTGGCACCCAGGACTCCTTTATAAACTCCGTCAATTCCTTCCCGCAACATACTACTTGATAATCCGTTACTACCTCACTAATAGAACCTTCAAAGTAAATCATAACCTTTCCTACTCTTCCATATTTTCTCAGTCTGCAGGTGTACCTCAGGGTAGTATCTTAGGTCCCATCCTTAATACGGTATATACAGCTGATATTCCACTCCATCCATCCACTGTCCTCACAACTTATGCGGACGACACTTGTGTGCTATCTGTCCATAATAATCCATCCGCTGCATGCCGAACCCTCCAGTCTCACATCACAGCCATTGGGGAATTGTGTCAGAACTGGAGGATTAAAATAAATCCTAACAAATCCCACCAAATTACCTTTACCCTTCGTCGCAAACCGATGACTTCCTGCCCCACTGTATCCTTTAATAATACCCCACTCATACCTGTTGAACAAATCCGTTACCTAGGACTCCATCTTGACAAACGTCTTACATGGAATCCCCATACGCGACTTAAACGACAAGAAACTGCCCGTAGATACCGATTACTACAATAATTACTAGACAAAACAATTTATTACAAAAAGCTCATTTATGCTACCATCATCAGACCCATCTGGACATATGGAATCGAGCTTTGGGGCTCTACTAAACCATTTAATTCCTCTCGCATTCAATCCTTAGAATCCAAAATCCTTCGCAAAATTCTAAACGCTCCTTATTTCGTTACGAATAAAATCATCCATGATGACCTAAATATCTCTTTTGTCGCAGAACTAGCCCGAAACAGATATGCCTCTTTTCATTCCAAACTCCCAACCCACACGAATCCTCTTGTACGCAACTTATCATTCCCATCTATTCCTGACAACCCTCCGAGGCGATTGAAAAGACGATGGCCTCGAGACCTACTTTAATTAAATTGGCATTGAAGTGCTACCACTAGGTAGTTTCTTCATAAGACATTGTCACGCCCATAAGTGTAAATTAGCCCATTTACTTGTTGTATATATTGTATATACAGTTGTAAATATCAATAAAATATAAAAAAAAAAAAAAAAAAATATTCTAATATTCACACTTCTGTCAGATAAACCTTTGATTGACGTTTTAAATTAACGTGGTCATTCCCTGGTTTTATTTTTCCCAGCTGACATCATTAATGCATATAAAGTTGAATTAATAATAGAGGTCGTATTAATGGAATACTAAATCATTTGTTTTCTAATCTTATTTTAAATTAACATTTGATTAAGAAAACTATTATACTAAAATTATATTTATGAACAATTATTACTAAAAATATGTTTCTTGATATTTTATTCTTTAAATTGGTATTATGGCAATTATAGGGATAAGACCTCTTAGCCTGCTTGGAAATGATCTTCAGCCGTAAGATTAAGATCATGAATTAATGGTAACGGCAAACATAAATATATATGTGAGAATAAATTGTACTCAGAGAGAAAATTAATTATTTATTTTCCTTGGACGCTTCAGGGATTATATATCCCCTCTTAAGCCTGTACGTTTAGTAATTATGAATATTTATATAATTAAAATTTATTTTTAAAGGTTTGAAAAAAAACTCGTCATAATTAAGTACAAAATAAATAATCCTACCTTGCATAATATTATTAATGTTCATTAGTTAGTTCACTTTACATATTTAATGCATATATATTTGTTAATACTCAATATTATTTATTTTATTCATTATTTTTTTCTAGACTTCTGTTTATTTATTTAATAACCCTTTATACTGCTTTGGCTAATCGGACGATTCTACAGCGGTAGTACTAAATTTGTCCTCTCTAGTTTAATTGGTACAGGGATCTTTAACGAGTACCTGACATCGCACAAGGTCGGGACCACCTTTTAACGTCCTCTCCGATGGACGCCATAACTAAAGATTTTAAACTCCTATTAAAACATCCTAGGGCCACTTGCGAGTTTGAATTCGAGACCTAGGCTGTTATGCTAACCACCATGCTACAGGTAACCCCACCAATTATAACAACCAATTTAATTTTGTAATTATTTATATTTGATATTCATTGACCAATCTCTGCTTTAAATATTTAAATTAGACTAGCCAATGAGCAATATTCTTATTAGTTATATTAGTGGTTCCCGCAGACGATCTCATTGGGGAATAATTTTAAATTAACTTAACGTAAAATATTTTTAAAGCCTTGGCTTTTAAGTGAATTAATTGCCTGTGTTTACTAACAAGTGCCTGCTCCTGCAGAATCTCAAACTGAAAGTTCGTCATTTTTTAACATTTCCAAAATAATGAGGTTAAAGCACAGAAGATGTATGATGTATCGCAGAAGACAATGAACTATATTTGATTTCTTTATGAGCATTTGAATAAATACCTTCTTGTATAAGTTTTAAATTTTGGGTTATTTGTATTCACTTAAGGTAATTTTATTCTACTGTTACTATCGGACGATATTATAATGGAAGTTCTATATTTTGCCTATTCAGATTTATTTAGGAAGGGAGTATCTTTAACGAGTACCTGACAACATGAGCAGTGGACCACCATTTTACTTTTTTTTTTTTTCGGTTGGCGCGACAGGCCTTGGAGGCCCTTGGCCGCGCGGTATGGTTTATATTCCATACCGCGATACTCGATGACATTTTATAGGGTAAGGTCATTACTCCCTACGCCTATTTTTGTGGGCGGCTATCACTTAGCTGACGGGTCCCACATACCCGGAAGAGATTGTGAGTGAATTCCCATTTATTTGTATGCTTGAAAAAGTCCTCCTGGGACTGGGATTCGAACTCACAACTTCAGCGTGGCAGGCAAGCGCGCTAACCACTCAGCCACGGGCTCCCCTATTTTACTTATACTTTAAATAAATGTATCTCTTGTTTATTTATTTAACGTCCCTTCACACTACTATGGCTAATCGATGCTACAGTGGGAGTCCTAAATTTTGCTTACCCAGATTTTATTAGGATAGGGATCTTTAACGAGTCCCTGACATCTTACAGGCTTGGGGCCACCTTTTAACGTCCCCTCCGAAGGACGGCATAACTAAGGATTTTTTACTCCCATTAAAAAATCCTAGGACCATCTACGGGTTTGAACCCGTGACCTTTAGCATAGGAGGCTGTCATGCTAGCCACCCAGCTACAAGTGATCCCCAAATAATAAATGTATCTAATAAATAATAAATAAATGTATCTCTGTTGGATACTGTTGATTTTCTTAGTCTCGAATTTCTTCGGGAGGTGGGCTCACCTGCATCTAGCATGTGCAACCTCCTGTACCCAGGGTCCCGGGTTCAAACCCGTAGATGGCTCTAGGATGTTTTAGTGGGAGTAAAAATCTTTAGTTATGCCGTCCTTTAAAGGGGACGTAAAAATGTGGTCCCGTGCCTGTGCGATGTCAGGTACTCGTTAAAGATTCCTATTCTAATTAAACCTGGATATGCAAAATTTAGGACTCCCACTGTAGCATCGTACTATTAGCCACAGAAGGATAAAGTGAAGTTAAATGAACAAACAACAATCTACGGGTTGCTCAACAGGTACTCGCTATTTAAAGTATTTATAATTACTTTTAGATAATAGTTATTTATAACTTTAATGCTTTTAAGCCAGACTAAGGGAAATCAGTTAATAGAATTTTATCACATTGATACGGGACCATCTGCATAACAATTACCATAACTCCAAAAATGTTCATTGAATCTGGATGATCAGGAGTACTATGAGTACATCGATGTTACGACAGACAGAGAGAGAGAAAACATCAAACATGAGTGAAAATTCTCTATTTTGAGGATATATTGTTATTTTTCGATATTTGCACGATTAAAACGACTTAAAAAGACTTCGGCATTGAGGAAACAAAAACAATAAAATCATTACAAAATAAAAATAAATACCAAATATCTCTGTCTACTCAGTGATGATAATACGTTACTTTTGAAGGGCTCCGTACATGATTGTTCTAATTTTACATTATAAAAGTAATATAAAACGGTGGACGAGTTTTAATATATAACATTCAAAAGCCTAGAAGACGGTTTCTCCCCATCCAGTAATGTTGAGGCAAAAGCCTGCAGTATCAAACTATATATATATATATATATATATATATATATATATATATATATATATATATATATATATATATATATATATATATTCGAACTATATACTATACAGTGGACTTCAACTTCCAATTCTTATAACTAGAGATACCTCAAAGGTAGTGTAAGTTCTAATAAGGCCTGTATTGTTGTAATATTTGTTTTTGCAATATTGTTTTATTTGTTACTTGAGTGTTAAACAATAAAGGAGATAAAAAAAACAAAAAACATTCCATTGATTATCATCATATTGTAGATAAGTGAAAGTAAAACTTATTAAAAGTAAAAATTATTAAAACTGCTTTTCTCGTGAAATAATAACAGAGGGAAAATATTTTATTAATATGTATTTTATACCATTATATAATGAAATAATCGCAGCAATATTGTGAAAATTATAAATGAAAACGATGAAAATATTGTTTTGTAATTCATAAACTGGTTAACTGGCTGTTCGTTGCAGTATCCATCAATATAACAATGTAATAGGAACCACTTTTCATGTGAAAACTAAAATGTCGATATTTATGAAGCAAAGGTTATATGATACCATGTTTTTTTGTTTTTTTTTTAATTTATGAAAACATTCATTATAGTATATGTAAATAAATACCAACATATGGATAATACTCTGCCTGCTCAGTGATTATAATACGTTACTTTTAAACAGCTTAAGACTTGAAATTTCATATAAGACAAGTGTTTTAAAACTGTGAATAATTTTTAAGATAGCAGCTAAATATTATACGAGTGAATGTTTTTTTTTTCATAGAATAAAAACATTACCTACGAATGAAGATGTACAAAATGCACGGTTAAATGGAATTCTTTTCAAATGCTAAAATTCTTTCAGCCCGAATAATATATCCATAAGAGGTCGAAGATACAAACGACGGGAGAAACTGGAGTCGAAGAACGCAGGATGTGCCCGACTTAAGAGCGATTTAGTTTCAACTTTGGTACAGATCGGATCTTCTGGATTGAAAAGATTGTGCCTGGAAGGTAGATCTTCAGGACTGGACTACTGGGTCCATTGCAGGAGAACTGGATGATATCTGGAACTGGTGAGGGATAGTTGACTCTGAGGGAATGTGTTTATCGAGAAGCTGTCTCGCAGAGTGTGAGTGAGATTTTTTACGGTGATTTCTTGTGGGAAAGAGAATTTGGCTGAACAGAACTAAAGGACACTAATTACAAGAAACGGGTAGTATTCACTTGGATAAAAATATATCTCTACCACACTGCTGCTACTGAGAGTATAAATACAGACATTATATATATAATCATAAATATTGCATTAAGCCATAATATAAATTAAGCATTTCTTAAAAGGGTTCAGTTCTGATGGACTGTGACATTGGAATCACATGGTTAAAAGTGTTAATAAAATTTATGTAATGTTTGTTTGTTCATTTAAAGTCACTTAATGCTACTGTGGCTAATCGGACAGTGCTATAATGATGGTCCTAATTTTGTCTATCCAGATTTTATTAGGATAGGGATCTTTAACGAGTACTTGACAATAGACTTTTTACTTTCACTTTGTGTGTGTGTGGTAAGTCTATCACGTACACGAAAAGTGGGCTGACCGGGAGTGCTACTTTGTTTGTTTATTCGTTTAACGCCACTTTATGCTACTATGGCTAATCGGACGATGCTACAGTGGGAGTCCTAAATTTTGCCTAGTTCAGGTTTTATTAGGATAGGGATCTTTAACGAGTAACTGACATCACACAGGCTCTAAGGATTTTTTACTCCCATTAAAAAATCCTAGGGCCCCCCCCCAGATTTGAACACACGACCTTGGGCATAGAAAGGTGTTATGCTAGCAACTACGCTTTTGGTGACCCCAGGGGAGTGCTAATTTATACCATGCATATTTCACTTTTTTACAATTTTCTCGTAAACGGCTAACGATTTTGATTGAACTCGCTATATCTATGTAAAATTTCATAGGGTTTAACATAAGCTAGGTTTCATTTTGATTTAAATAGTCTGACAGTGTTTAAATGCCGACAATTTTAAATTTTCTTCCTCTAAAGTACCTTTAATTTTGTAGATTAAAAAAAAGGACCCTATACCATCTTGTTAGCATTGATAAAAACGGGTAAATATATAAATTTAACTAATTAGATAATCAACTAAAGGAAAAATAAGCAACAACTTATTTGTATTTAACTTGTCAAACATAAAAACTGTAATATAAACGTATAATACACCGTTGGAAAGCTAAAGATTTTAGAAAGAATATTATCTTATACAAAGATTTGTAAAGGTTTATGGAGAGTGATGAAAAGCCGATAAAACTGGCTTATTGTTGTAGATAATAATATAACAGCTTATTTAATAAAACAAACGTTTCAATTGAAACTAAATGTAATTAATTCTTTAACAATTCCGCGCACCAGATTTTTTACATCTCTTCCGGCGTAAAAAATCTTACTATAACTAAGAATTTTCACTACCATTAAAAAATCGTAGGGTCATATGCAGGGTTCGAACTCGCAATCTGGGGTATAGAAGGCTGTTATGCTAACTACTAAACCACAGATGACTCCTATAATTAGTTTAAATCTGAGCGTTACTGGGTGTTTATTACAGATTGGTCACCTGGGTGTAGTGGCTAGCTTAATAGTCTTCTATGCCAAACGTCGCGGGTACAGAACTGACAGGTTACCCTAGAAATTTTGTAAATATGTCGTTTAAAGAGAAGGGATATCACTGGCGATGTCATTTTTCTGTCTAGCCAAAATATTGAAGATATCCCTTTTACTCCTCTTACCTCTATATAAAATATATATACAGTGAAAGTATTGCGAACATGAAAATTTTCGAATTCATCTTTTCCCTGGAAATACGTTTTAAGATCTCCTGATTCCAAACGACTTGGTATCGCAAAAAGGTCAGTGTGTTGTAAGTCTAGCTCGAAAATGTTGTAAAAAACTGAAATTTCATAAATAAAGAGTGTATGCTTCAGATGTTACAGCAACTATAATTTGACAGTGCTTAAATGCCGAACTTATTTATTTTATTCCTCTAAAGTACTTCTGATTCTGTAGATAGTTTCGAATATATTCATTAATTAACCACATTTTAGGCAAGATTAAAAATTAACTTGTTTCAAGAGAGTTTAGCTTTTTTTTTTTTTTTTTTTTGTTATCGTACATTCCTTTTGTTGGCGAGTTCCCATTGAAAGAATGCGAGCGGCCATTGTGACTACTGAAGCCGGCGACACTTCCATAACAAATTGCTCCCTTATTTATGCAATTGCTATGCATTATTTATAACTCCCTGAGCCGATATTAGTCTATTGTTAGTGTACCATCTCCTAGCAGGTTTTTATTTACATTGTTATTACAAGCTTTCCGCTCGTGTTAATAACATACCATTCTCTGCAGAATTTTCATTTTCTCACTGTTTACATAAATAATGTATTATATTGTTATTTTATTCCGATAGGCTAAAAAATGAAGTTTTTATAAATGCAAGTTTAATTATTTTTTCTAATTAATCCTGGCATGTTTTGATACGCACGTTAACTTTTTTGTTTCATCCTTTTTTTATTTCTTAAGCAAATATGGGGTTGTTATTTTTAGCTTGTACCCTAATTTTATTCAAGAATTACTGCCTCTCAAACTCTTCAATCCCACATCAGAGATCTTAAAGTGTGGTGTCAGAATTGGAGAATCAAAATCGATTCCAACCAATTCCACCAAATTACCTTTACCCTTCGTCGTAAACCTATGACATCCTGCCATACAGTGTCCTTTAATAATATTCCGCTAGTCCCGGTTTAACAGATTCGCTATCTAGGACTCCTACTTGACAAACGACTAACTTGGAATCCGCACACAAGACTGAACGACAAAAACTGCCCGCCGCTTTCGCTTACTTCAACACTTACTGGACCGCCGCTCTAATCTTCCACTTAACTAAAAAAGACTCATCTATATTACCATCATAAGGCCTATCTGAACATACGGAGTTGAGCTTTTGGGCTAACTAAACCAAAAAATTCTAACCCACTAGTTTCAATCCTTGCTTCCTCTTCCATTTCTGACAATTCTCCGAGGCGTCTGAAAAGAAGATGGCCTCGAGACCTTCTTGTGTAGATTACCTAGTGGAGTGTTGCCAATGGGCATATTCTCTTCATGTCTTTTCATGTATATTACCTATATGATGAGCCAATTTACTTGACGTATTTACTAATACAGTTGTAAATTTCAATAATTAATAAATAAAAAAAAACAAATTTACAACTGATGCAATAACGCTAAAACAGACATATATCGTGTATATATAGATTAGAATTGAGAGATTATAAATTTTTTCACAACCTGAGTATCTGAATACAGGTTAATGAAATCTAACACACGTGTGACGTCACTTCGTTGACGGCGGACGGTCGATTGAGACATGGATTTCGAAAATATACAGAGGTACATTTTTTACGAAATTGAAATTTTGACATATTTCTATTCTTAAGTAGAACCAAGTTCTTTAAAAAGGCGATTTATAAGATTAATTATTTTCGTAAAATAAATTTTATTATTATAATAACACAACAATTCTATAGATTATTTTTTATTAAGAATCAAATAAATAGGTTTAATGATTGGTTAATGATAGCTTTTTCTTCCTGTAAATATTCAATGAATGAATAAAACATCTGATGGAAATTAACGTCCAATTCCATTTTAGTCTCAACGTTTTGTTTCCACCCTTCAAATTTTTTTTTAATTTATAATTTTTAATTTCTTGTATTTTTTCCGTACCTTTTAATTATCGTTGAAATGTTATAGTTGTGCATTTAAAAGGAAAGTGAATTCCCTGCATAAAGGTAAAACAATAGTCAAAATCGGACCTGTTGTATTAGCGAATAATTATAATTTATTATTTAATTTTTTTTTATCTTTTTTTCATCGTGTTCTTCTGAAAAAATACTCTATTGCAGCGATACTCAAATTCGAAACAAAGGGCTGGAAACGTATTCTATCGTATTTTTAAACCTTATCCATTTCCTCATGATAAGTTTAGGATATCTACAAAGCGAGATATTATAAAATATAATGAAATAAAATAAAATAAATGAATAATTGGATGATGTATATTTGTAAAAAATATCCATTTGAAGCAATGTTTAATTTATATCAATTTTTTAATTGTGAGCCACAAATTTATTTGTAAGCTAAAATTTATCTTCTTTTCTTTTTTAATTTTTTTGGAAGTTTTCATAATAGGAACATTTAAAAAAGCACACACTGCCTTCCATTCCTCATCCAATCACTTTATTTCACAAGTCTTTTATCATTTTTTCATACTAGTCGACGTTTCGGGGCTGTTTCCCCATTTTCCTCACTTTCATTAGTGAATAAAATTACATTATTTAAATGTTTGTCTTTGAAAAATGAAGCTCAGCAATTTGCCATAATTATTTTAAAACTAACTAACTTTAATTACCTTATTCCTTTTTCATTATACAATTGCTATATCATTTTTCATCCTTCATTCCATCTCATAGCACACTGCTACTTGTCTATATTGGCTTAATTATTTTTACCCTTTTTTTCGTCGTGTTCTTCTAAAAAAATACTCTATTGCAGCGATACTCATATTCGAAACAGTGGGCTGGGAATGTATTATATCGTATTTTTAAACCTTATCCATTTCCTCATGACAAGTTTAGGATATCTACAAAGCGAGATATTATAAAATATAATGAAATAAAATAAAATAAATGAATAATTGGATGATGTATATTTGTAAAAAATATTTATTTATCAATTTTTTAATTGTGAGTCACAAATTTATTTGTAAGCTAAAATTTATCCTATTTCGGCTAATCGGACGATGCAACAGTGTGAGTCCTAAATTTGCCTATTCAGGTTTAATTAGGATTGCGATGTTTAACGAGTACCTGTCATCGCAGAACCTCGGGACCACCATTTTACGGGTGGTCCATCTGCCGGATTGATTTCTTAATACCTATTATAACAGAAGTGAGTCTTCTTAATCTCCTCCCAAAAAAATACTTTGTCATAGCGCTTGGAATATTGTAATAGATATAAGATGTAACATTCCACAAACATTTTAAGAACCTCAGAATATAAGATTACAATTAGCTGTGATTAATTTAATTTAGAAGATATCGAAATGCACTTTCATAGCTTTTTCATAGCTCACACAGGCCTTTCATAACTTTTTAATGCCTCAAATCAAGCGTTTTATAAGAAAAGAAAACTCATGGTTTACCGCATGTTTATCGCACGTAACCGTCAATGGTCGGTGGAACATCATTTGCCTTTGGTATTTATTGATCGCCACGTTCTGTTGGGCGTGAAAAGCGTCATACATCTATATGTATGGATATGCATAAAATAAAAAATATAAATAACATTACTCTGGGCCTAGGACTCTTAAATTTAGCACACATATATGCAATTAAAATATACAATAAGCGTGGAGGTCTATACATATATACATATATAGACAAGTCGCTAAGCCGCGAGAGATCAATAAGGACGCGCCCACGTTGGCGCCTCCAGGCATAGAGGATTAAGACCAATATTATATTCCGCAATAAAAATCTTACTTCTTTGGAATTATTTTATCATATGATGAAATTCCTAATTTAGTATTATTTTCATCGAGGATATTTTAAAAGCGAATAATGTAACATTCCTCTTTGCAATGGGATCTTATATAAATAAACATCTAAGTTATAGGTGCCGAAAAAATATAAATATAGATGTATCAATTTTTCATGTAAATTGACAATTTATTACTAATTCTTATTTAATTATCTCAAATGTCATCGGATAACTGTAGATTACTGTTAGGCCAAATCAAGAGTCTCCAATGGTAGAGAGATACACACTTTTATATAGTATTATTCTAGGTGTAAATATATAACAAAACAATACTATTAACTCTTTAACATACTGCAAGACGAAAAATCCCCATAAGATGGAGAGATACATAGTTTTCGATACTTACTATTTGACTGTAAACAATTAAACAAATTCGAGCGACATTCATACAGAACATTTGATGTTTATTTAACGTCACTTTATGCTGCTGTGGCTATTTCGACGTTGCCACATTGGGAGTCCTAAATTTTGCCTATTATTGTTTAATTAAGATAGGGATCTTTAACGAGTACTTGACATCTCACAGGCTCGGGACCACCTTTTAACGTCCCTTCCGAAGGACGGAGTAACTAAGGATTTTTTAATCCCATTAAAAAATCCTAGGGCTACTTGCAGGTTTCACCCCGGGACCTAGGGCATAGGAAGCTGTTATGCTAGTCACCATGCTAAAGGTAACCCCATCATACAGAACGTTATACTAGAACACGGGACTTGGCCAGAGAAAGAACACTGACAAATGACAAATATTAAGAATTTTTTTTTTTTATAAATTAAAAAAAAAATTGATTTCAATCTACTTATAATAGATTGTAGGCAGGCAGATCAGGCTTCGTAATATCTGCCAGGTTCAGTATTAAACAAAGTTTTGAGGAGTAAATTAAACTCCTAAAGCCTTGGTTTTTTGTCTTTATTCCTGTTACCTTACTAGTAGGGCATTTCTCGCATTCTGGGTTTCGGCAGCCGTATTTCGCATGAAATGTACAAGATACGGTTTAGTCCATTAAAAATCTCAATATAAATCTAAAATGTATGATATATGACTTTAAGTCATTGAAACCTTTCGGAAGAAGGCAACAATTTGTTGTTGGGAACTATTGATGTAAAATAAAGAAACTCATAGTTCGATGTCCACACCACCAATTTGTTTCGACTAAGCTTGAGTACCCGAAAGTGAAAATTTATTCTCTCGTTTCTCTTAATCTACACTGATCTAGTACAAGAATTTAATGCCATCAGGTATTTCACTAATATACAATTCCATTTATTGCTGAAAATACGATTAATTTATTTCCTTAGGTAAACGTTCATTTCAAAAAATAAATAAATAACTTGATGTTCAATGGTTTGTTTTGGGGATGTTACTCACGTGTATTGTCGTTTAACGAATTGCAGTTGGCATCATTGGATGGGCACAGTGCCATCTGTATCAGCAGTCCTGAATGATTTATCCACAGCCTCCTAAATTAAGTACTGCAATGCGTTCAGGCTCTGTGACAGCTTCGCCAATTCACTTCTTGTTTTCATACCCAATCCTTTTTTTTCGTTATTTTCTAATCTAAATGTGCCCGCGGTTTTTTGTTGTGAACTGTACGATATAGTTTAAAAAAGAAAAGAAATTAATAAATTTTTGGCCGATTTAAACTCCATATTTCAGTAAATGTTACACATTTTTAAACATTTTCGATAAGCAACATGCCTATAAAATTGATGCTAACAAAACTTACCAAAAAGACTAAAAAAGACAGCAGGTCTTGAAGACATTACAAATGAAACTCTCCGATGTCTATGAATCATACATTCCAGAAATAGTTCAAAGCCTGTCATGCATCAAGGTTAAAAATTGAGAAGAAGGGCGGAGATTCCGTACATTTAATACTATGGTGTTTGCTGAAATAGTATTTTTTATTCGATTCAAAAATTATAAAATAACCTTTCACATTGAAAAAAAATCTGATGCGGGCAACACACGACTTTCACTCACCTCCATTTTTAAAATCAATGAAAGAATTTTCAAAAACAGTTAGAGATAAAAATACGTGAAACTATTAAAGAATTAATTTAATTAAATTTCTATAGAAACATGTTTCATTAAAAAATCTATTATATTATTATCTAAAATATTCAGTTAGTTTTATGTTCATTTCATCGCTCTCTATTAACTTTTAAAAGCTTGTGTATGAGATAATATTTTTTCTAAAATCTTTAGCTTTCCAACGGTATATCATACATGTATATTACTGCTCTTATATTCAAAAACGAAAAATTGCGTTAAAAAAATATATTTTCTGTTTTCTCCTTTAGTTGGGTGTCGAATTTATTCAATTTATATATTTACCTGTTTTTCATCAGCGTTAACAAGATAATCTAGTTATTTTTATTGAATTTACAAAATTAAAGGTACTTTAGGGGAAGAAAATTTAAAATATCGGCATTTAAGCCCTGTCAGACCATTTTTATCCAAATAAAACCTACTTGATATTAAAGCCCATTAAACTTTACATCGATATAGCGAGTTTAATCAAAATCGTCGGAACCGTTTTCGAGAAAATCGAAAAAAGGTGCAAAATGCATGGTATAAAGTACCTCTTCTGGTAAGCTCATTTTGATGAAAAAAGTGTTGTCACGTCTCGGGCGTATACTTGTCTTAAATATGAAATGTCAGTTTCATAGGGCTTACCGTTTCCGTCCGGGAGTTACCACACACACACACAGACCTTTTTGCGGGACTCAGGGGACCCTAAAACGTGTATTTCCGTTGAAAACTGGAATTCGAAAATTTTCACGATCGCAATACTTTCCCTTACTATATATAGTAAGTGAAAGTAAAAATTGCGTATGTGTGTATTTTTAGCAGGTCCGTATATTTGGTAAGCGTAAGTCCATATTGGTTTTAATAAATAAGTGTATTAAGGTCCCGCATAACAAATAACTCTTGAAACGTTTTTTGAAAAGGTTAAAAAGATAATTAGGCCTATATCATGCTCAGCCACCAGGTTTTTTACCTTTATCTTTATGCTGGGTATGCCGCAGGAAGGTTGGGAAAAAATTATTTTATGAATATGTTTTTTCATTTTTATTTTTTTAATATCTAATTATAAATGTCCTACCTGTGAATATGTTTTAGGTCCTGCAGACCGACCTATTATTAAATTAATTTAAATTGTTGAAATCTTCTTTTCATTCATGTTGGCCAAATTAGCGGTACAGATGTGATATTATTGTATAATTGTGAAGTATCGGATACCAGTTCGGTTTTGACTTAAGGAGATAACATAGACTTTGTATTAGATGTAGACCGGCAGGAAATATTTCTCCTTGTTTTTATTCTTTTTTGTATTAAATAAAACATTTAAACTTTTGTTATTTAACGGGTGCTTTTATTTCATTCCAAATAAAAAAAAAAATTCTTTTTTTTTTATCATTACGCTATTAAAGCGTATAGATTCTGACTGATTTCCGAAATCCACAGCAATTGTTTAAGAGAATATCATATATTACACTAAATATTGATTATTTTTCTTAGTAACTAAATTATTGTTAAAAGAATTGTTAGTTATATTGTTTAAAGTTTTTTTTTTTACGTTAAACTACATTCCAAAAAAACAGAATCGGATACCCGTTCGATTTCGACTTGTAGGAGATGATATAGATTTCGTATTGGACCTGGTCACTGGCTTGAAATATTTTTCTTTGATTTCATTTAATTTTTTTTGCACCTTTGTTTATTAAACTGTTTGAACTATTATTTAAAGGACGTGTTTATTTCATGCCAAATTAAATTGTTATTTAATTATAACTTATATTTTTTTTATAATTGTTAATATTAACCTCCAACTATACAACCCATAAAGGGTCTTGTGGACAGTCGCAAGGTTTTCTCCCAGTTTTTGGGGACCCACTTTTAAGATAATTAGTCATTCCCTTAAACACCCCCGTTAAATCGAATTAACAGAATAAATAAATACTCGGCCACAGTCAGAATTTGAACCCGAGACCCAAAGGCATGTGCTCTTCCACTCTGCTACTTAATTATTATTAACTTTATTACTAATCTTAATCTGGCTCATTTTTATTGAAATTTATTAGTTTTTATGAACCCATCAACTGTTTATAGTAGAGCTTTTCATCATATCTTATTTTTAGCTTAGGGTTATGTATCGATTAGTATTAGTCAGTGGGTAACTAATTGTCTATTATAAATTTTCAAATATGCCTTATATAAATAACTATATGTATATGTATGTATATATATATATATATATATATATATATATAATATATATATATATATATATATATACATATATTGGTTGAAGAGCCAACTTGGGTTGGTACTGTTGACGACATAACTCGACTGGCGACCTGACGACCTTTCGGTCCGCTGTAAATAGCAAAGCGGAGTGGGCACTGTTACTTACTTAGATCAAAAGCGATTCAAAATTTTTGTAGCCACATCTTTAATTAGCAAGATATTAAAGCGTATGACTTCTGACTGATTTCATAAATCCACATCATATTGTTTAAGAGAATATCATATAATACATATGATCTGAAGATGAGACAAAAAAAAAAAAAAAATACCTCGAAACATAATTAAAGATTAATTTATTTAAAAATAAATAAAAAATATATAAATTTTTCTTTAAACTCGCCTTTTAGTAACTAAATTATTTATTTCATCTGTCTGCAGCCTGTAAATACTTTTGATTAGCTACATCTGGGTTTACTGAATTTGTAACATAAAACCCCCTTTTTTAAGAAGTAAAAACTGTGATTAAAAAAACTAAATTCTTCTCAGGTAGTATTAAGCTTAAAAGTTAAAAAAATATGTCCTAACGTTAAATTTAATCATAAATGTCTAAGATTTTCATATTAGTAGTCAATTAGTATCAAATTTCCTTTAAACCTTATTTTTTCATCTTATAAAAATTATTCTAAAAATAGTACAAACGATATGTTCGTAAAATAAATAATAAGTATATATTTATAACTTTTTATTTTATTTATTTTTTACACAAATAATTTTTTGGTTCGAGGTCTTTACTTTTTGTCTTATGATTTTTTTTTCACCATCAAAAGTGTAACGTTTTTGATAGAGCTTTAGCTCTCAGATCGAAAATATTCTGGTAGTTTGCAGGTCAGAAATTAGTGGATAATATTTTTTGTTATACATGATCTATAATTTTTATCTGTCAGGAAGAAATACCAAATCCGCATTTTAACGAAAAAGTTTACAATCGTGCATGTACCTTAGATCTCAACGCATACATACATTTTGTTCTTTAATTTTTAATGAGAATGTTTGTATCCTATTTTTCCTTTGTATAATTTAAATTAAGACGGGTCTATTTTCGTAAAGTATTTTATGTATATTGTATGAAATAATGTACGAAAATAAAGTAAAAATGCAATATATTTATTTTCTGTTTTTTTTTTTTTTCCAGGTAAGTGACTTCTTCGCTAATTTCGATTATAGTTCCGTATATTCCATCCTCAGCTCTTGACAGTAAGGTATTTATTATACACTTTTTTTCTGTATAGGAGTTTTTGTTTCATAAAAAATATAGATTTTTAATTAATATATAATTTTTATAAAACATTCAAGATATTTAAGTTTATTCATTTAACGTCACTTTATGCTACAGTGACTAATCGTACCGATGGTACAGAGGGAGTAATAAATTTTGTCTACAAATTTTGTTTAATTAGGAAAGGGATTTTTAACGAGTAACTGAAATCGCACAGGTTTGCACCATTTTATCAAGGATTTAGAGACACAATCAAGGATTATTTAGTCCGTTGTAAAGAAAATCCTAAAGTCATCTGCGGGGTTTGAAGCAAGGTGATTTTTTTACAATTATTAATTAATTGTCACAACTTCTCCAAAGGACGGAACTTGGACATAGAAAACTCTCATGCTTCCACTACACCAAAGATGAGCCTTATAGGTAATGTTTCAATCGACTTGAAAAAGGTTAAAATTGACATTGAAATGCTTTGTTAAAGACCATAACATGTTAAATATGATCTTGTAATCTTATATTGCAATATTTTTCTTAAGTATGACAACGTTTTTATATTAATTAAACTGATCGGTATTAACGTCCATTAAATAATGTTTTATTTGTTCGGGATTCATTATGAAGACTTATAGAATCATAATTTTTTTTACTCTCTAAAAAAATGTTAGGGCCATCTGCCGGGTTACCCAGCCACTACACTAGAGATGACCGTTTAAATACTTAACGTGTTTTAATTCAATCTATAAACTTCTATTAGTATAAGGAGATGGCAGATCCATAGCAGATTTTGGGGGAAGAAATTTGTTTGGAGAGAAATGGAGAAGATTTAGGTACTTATTATATATCTATTGTAGTTTCTATAAAATTGTCCAAACCTCCAATAGTATGCTTCTACTTTCACCTGTCTGTTAGATAATCGATAGAATCTGATCTTGAACAAGTAAAATGCTCAATTTATTTATTATATGAGGCACAGTTAATGTGTACCCTTGGGAAATATATTTATATAATATTAAGGTTTATATATATAAATCGCCGAAGACGAGTGAGTTATGCCGGACAAGAGTGACCCTATCTGGAATCGGACTGTCGTCCAAAGAACGTCCGGACTGAGAAGAATGTCGCCGGCGTCCTCGAAGCTGCCTTCGGTGGGAAGCGGGTTATCGCAAGCGGAGGCATCCGCTATAGGCAATAGGCGCTGGGAATTTTCGGGGCTGTGTTATACCGCTCTAAAAAGCAAAACCAAAATAATATTCTATGTTTATAGCAATTACTTGCTAAGAAGCTGTCGGTAGTATGAGCTTATAATGTAGCTTTACACGTCAAGTAAATAAATAAAAACACCATAAATCAAGTTGTTGAGAAGCAACTGAAGGAAAAGTGGTGCACCTGGACCATTTTGGATTCTTAAGTGTATTTTTTTAATGCCATCCAACATTTAATAAAAACAAAAACAATAATCAAGAAATATATAGCAATTTTAAAACTTTTTATCTGATAAGGAAAAATGAGAGCTGACTGTAATTATAAAAAGTTTAAAATTTTCCTTCCAGGCTTACACGGACGATATATTTTTTGTCTTCATAGTCGTTTTCAGGTTTCGAATTTTTTTTCAATTTTTCCAGCGTCGTTTCATCAGCCTTGTTACCGACTTTTTCAGCGTTCGGAGTATTAATGAATCATCTTACAATCAAGGAGTCATTCTTACTCAGAGTCCTGAAAATCCGGCAACATTTCTGCTGAAAAATTTAAAAATATGTTTAGTGGAAAAATTTAAAACTCGGCCGAAACTAACAACTTTTTAAAATTACTGAGTTGTATGATGATTATAATTTTTTAATTAACTCTTCTTTACTTCCTGATAATCTTGACAGCGTAGAATATACAATTTAAAATTATTTTTATGACTATGTGATTAATTTAGTTTATGCTTATTACCACAAACGTAACCTCTTATTTATTACTTTTTTTCTCTCCATATTTTTATTATTTTGACATGATCCAAACGAAATTAATTTATTTTTATTTTGCCTATTTCTTCCTCGTGTCTTATCAAGGATAATTATTAAGGAGCTGCGACCAAATCCAAATCCAGTTATATTGATTTCATTTGGTTTCATGCTTTTCTTTATCTTTTAGTAACTTGTAATAATAAGTCTGATTCAAAAAAGAAAATGGCCTTGAGATCTTCTGGTTTAGATTACTTAATGAAGTACCAACAATCGGCATTTTCTCAGCATGTTTTTTTATGTATTTTATCCTGTAGCATATATATTATATTATTGCTGTATTATCAAATACAGTTTTAAATTTCAGTAAAAAAAGTCTAAATCAAGTATTATAGTATTCTCCCTTTGACTTTAGATTTGATTTCGACATCATTTTATTTTATGGGGTTCATCGATAGCTCTTGTATCAGGAAATAGCTTCTTCTACATACTATATTTAAAAAATATATAGTCTGCTATTTTTATTGTTTATTATAATATCGTAGTACATATATAATAAAAATAAATAAATCAGAATACTAGCCATTTTCAGAGCTATTAGACGATTCTTCATAAATACATTGGCGGGAAGAGAACAAACGAGCGGCGATGGTTCGGATTAGTGATTTCGTTTTCTTATTTCACTACGATGAGGGTTACTTTTCTGGTTGCTATATTTGGCCTTGAATCATTGGTTATCTACCGACCAATCAGGTCCCAAGGACAGGTTCCGCCCAACCATTGGCCGCCCTTATCTCCCCCGCGTTCGACGAATCAATTCCCTCCTTTTGTTTGATATATGTTTATATCACATTATTAGATTGTCTGAGATCGGTTCTTTTTCGTTAATATTTCCTTTATTATTTTAATTTTGGTTTTAATTTGTAATTTATTCATTTATGATCAGGTAAATTGTAATTAATTTATGATGAACAGCTTGAATTTTTATGGGACTTTTAAATGATTCTAAAATAGTTAACGACGAAAATAATGTATTGCTTGTGGTTTGTTCGTTTTGTTGTGATTTTTTTCGTCATGCTTTATTTCTTAGTTTTCATCTTTGAAGGTGTAATGAAAATAACTTAACCAAATGAAGGAACCCTTAATATAATAAGTTCACATTCATAAATGGATTGGTACTGTAAATAAAACACTGGACTGTTGTTACCTGTTTCAAATTTAGGTAACATAAATACAGGTATTTATTGTGTTACCCAATGATGGAGTGTCCATGGTGTAAAAGGTCTTCTAAAAGTAGGTACCTAAAATAGAGGGAAAATCTGGCTTTACGGGATCTCGGCCAGACAGCTCCTTGAACTGGGTCTCAGCCACTAAATTTTATAAAATACTCTCATTATCATTCTAGTTTTTTTTTGGTTCTTAAATATGCAAAATTACCGGAGTTAATATTTTTTAAATAAAACGTTATTTTAACATTTAAGAGAGTTTTATAACTCCGGAACCAGCTTGGCCTCAAAGACCAAATTTGTATCACTTAAACAAATCGTATAGATAGGTTGTTTTTATAAGTTTCATATTTTTTCACTCAGTCCCTTTTAAGATATTTCCGTGTAAACATCGCGAAAAATGAATTTTTGGCAATTTTGAAAACTCATTTAGAAAAAAGTAGGTATTATGATCTCAAGATCGAAATTTTTACAGCAAGTAGGACTAAGACTAAGCTTTATAATAAAAAAATAATTAAAAGTGAGTCTCTTTTCCTTCATGTATTTTTATCTTGTTTTTTATTCATTTTCGAGAATTTTTTAAACAACCTTCTTCACTATTTAGGCAAAACGTTGTGAGGACATGCTTTACATTTTTTGTTCCTCACGTTATTGTTAATTTTTGTTTTAATTCGATATCTAAAAAATTAAAGAAATTACAAAGGTTTTCCTATCACATGTTTTCGTCCGTGAAGCTGACTTAAAACGGCTGCAACACTGAAAGTATTGGCCATGGTGAGGACATGCTTTATATTTTTTGTTCCTAACTTTGTTTTTAATTCGATATCTAAAAAATTAAAGAAATTACAAAGGTTTTCCCATCACATGTTTTCGTCCGTGATGCTGACTTAAAACGGCTGCAACACTAAAAGTATTGGCCCGAAAAAAATTTTATTTATGGTTTTAGAGAATAACTTGTCAAAAAATCACGAAAATAAAAAATGTCGAGAGGCAAGGTCTGGACGATTTCGAATGGATTGGCCTAAGTATATATATATATATATATATATATATATATATATATATATATATATATTTATATATATGAACACTAGAGTAGTAATATAAATGTATAATACCACGTTAGAAAGCTAAGGGATTTTAGAAAAATGTTATATTAGTATTAAGTTCTGAAAGATTATGTAAAGTGACGAATAGAGCATTCACTTTAGTGATTATTGGACATAATAATTTATATTGTCATATTATTTAATCTAACACATATGTTTCCAACAAAACTAAATATAATTATTTTAAAAAAATTTGAACTGGCTTTTGAATGGCTCTAAAATTGATTTTAACGACCGAGGTGAGTCGTGTGTTGCCCGCACCTGCTATCTTCAAATTCTCAATTTTTTTTTTTTAAATACTTATTTTCATATTTATAATTGATAATCGTTTACGGTGTACACAAAAATGGTATTTAAGGTATTTTGTTTAGATGTAATTTGTGAAAAACAGATTATTATATTTTTGAAAACATATTGTTTTATTTTGCTGAACCTTATTTTTGGCCTGTGCAGTTGAATATTTTGACAATATTATATGATTTAATTTAAAGCTTAAAGATCAATTTCACTCTTAAATTTGAATTCATATTATTAAAAAAATATATAATAAATTATGCTCTATAGTATTTTTTTCCAAAATATAATTTAATTTGCACACTTTGTCTTGTTGATTTATTTTAAATAAAGAAATGTCTTATTTTTAAGGACCTATTTAGCTATTAGAACCATATTGAAACAAAATGCTTTTATACTGGAGTTTTGTGAAAAATAAAATACGACATTAAGATAATAAATTAACATAAACAAGTGTTTTAAAAATATAGTGAACCCCGGATACAATAGCGTTGCTCAAAGAGATAAAATCTAAAACAGAAATGTAAATAACAACCCATAGAATATATTAATGCAGATAAGAAATACTTTATTATGATTATTCATTATTTATAGATGCCATATTAGAAATAATTTAGTGATGTTTAATAGCCCTTAAATTTGAAGTATAATTGTATACTAAAAAAGAAACTTTTTGTAGATCATTCATGTTTTATTAATATAATACATAAAACAAAAATTAGAGGATTTACTAGTATCGAAATCGGTCTGCTAATAAAATTCGAAACTCCAAATTTTTATTTTCTAAAAGTATAAAAGTTATTTCAATCGGTAAGACGGAGACGGTCCTTATTATTGGTCGAGCTAGACTTATATTATCTTTTTTTTTTTTAATATATAATACCGTCAAATATTACTTCAAAATTGTTCTTATTTGAAAGTTTAATTGTTAACATATTGTTTTTATTTTACCTTTAATTATTTGCTTTATTTCTATATATAGTCTTCAAATATTCACATTCCATAATTATTATTTTAATTTTATGTTTGTTTCCATATTGTATTACTATCATTGTTGATTCAAAGCTCGTAGGTTCACTTCGTCTGAATAAAAGTACACTCTGGGTTGGACTCCACATAGGATCTCTTGAAAAACGCAATTGTAGAGGAAAAATAATTAGTAGAAATCTAAACCAAATAGAATAAAATGGACTTACCAAAGTGGAGAGCGTGAAGTTGTGTGTTAAGTCCCCAGACCCTACAGATGCACTTGTGAGTCCAGAAAAGGCTTAAGAAGATTTTTGAGATGTTGAACCAATCGGTTGAGAAATCTTCTGGCTGAATTCACACTTATTTACAAGTAAATAAAGTCGTTTGAAAGGAAAAAAAAAAAAAGTGGAAGACGATTGTCTTAAGGAAGGTATAAGGGCCTTGAACATGGAAAAAATCAAGTTATCTTGACCAAGACGCAAATCAAACAGGAAGGAACAGACAGGAAGTATCCGGAAAAAGAGTGGAAGGGGGTTTAACCCATAGAGCGCATTCTACCTATTTTTATAAAGGAAGCCTAATGGCGTAAACAATCGTCATATTATTGCCCTCAACTTATTATTAATTTTCTAACTGTATTGGTTGTCATCTTGTTTCTCCTAGCCAAAATGATGGCCCACATTGTAGACCGAAACGTCAGCACACAATTACAATAAGTGTTAATTTTAGTGAGTAATTTTTTTGATGCCCGCACCTCAACTATCTTCCTCATCAAATATTCTCGACGGTCAACTAAACTCCGTCATTACAATTATTTTAATTTAGGGGGTCCTTGCAATCGTACTAATCAGATAAAGGGAACCGCGATTTTTTTTTTTCTTTTTTCAGGGGTACTGTTGACCTAAATAATTTCGGCTTTATATTTAAAAAATGAACCGACGGACACAGCCATCGACTACCTCAGAATTAGATTTAGCTGCAGAGCCCGTCATACGACATATCCATAAATATCTGTAGCGGAGTGGATCAAGAAGCGAGCTACTAGCCGGCAGCGGCTCAAAGGAACCGCCGCGTCCCAAATGGCTAGGTGTCGTCCCACGGGTTTATCAATACGCCCCGATATTCGGGGTCGGTTGTCTAATTGGTCCCCCGTTCCTCGCTGTAATTTATACCCTTGTCATTCCCGGAGCTCCTATCTACTAATTTCTTATATAGCCACTTTTCGGTTTCCTTTTATATTTGTTTCTTTTACTCTCATCCTTGTTGATAAAATACTCAACCGAAACGGAAATTTGTTTTGTAACCTAAAAATGCAAATGTTAGTATCAGTTACAAATTCGTCTTTTAATCTGCATAACAGAATCGTTCCAGAACAAAACACACAAGTCAATATTATCTTTGGTATTTTCATATTACTGTTTTTTTTCTTGATCTTGTTTATTATTATTATTTTTTTTTTTAGAACAGAGTAAATAACGACTTATTGCTTAATAAGTCCTTCCAAAGTTAAGATTCTGGTGCTAATTTGTACATATCGAATTTACAGATAAATGAAAAAAAACAACATATAATATTATTTTATGATTCAGAAATTGGTTGGGAGTGCGGCCATCAAGAAAACACACCATTAAGACAGACTTATATGATTGTTGTGTCGAAGTTTCGCCCCACGTTGTGGACTGAGTGAAAAATGATGAAACTCAACAGATCATACCTCTACATAATATCTTGGATAGAATACAATTTAGTGGCTGAGACCCAGTTCGTTTCTGAGATATAATACATGAAATATTACTTGCCCTGCCAGAGTGTCTCTCATCTCATCAACCGACTACAAGACAAACCAAATTAATAAAACTAGAACCAGTTGAGTCTTAGCCACTAAATTGTATCCTCCTATCGTATAGTTTCATTATTTTTTACTTAGTCTTTTTTGAGATGTTTTACTATAATATTACTGAGCTGGAAAATAATCCTTCTTAGAAAATGTATATTGAAAAAAAAAGAATATAGCTTACACGATCCAAATGTCTAAAACAAGTAGTGCAATGATAAGGCTATAATAATATATAATAATAATAATAGGCTTAGCGAACCCGAAGGTTCGATGCCGATATACCAAATTCCGCCTACACAGACTCGTCCAATGTTCACCATTCAAGCCCAAGCTCTCTAGATCAGCCTTAACGCAATCCTCCCATCTCCGCTTCGGCCTACCTTTCGGAAGCCTACCAGTCGGATCAGCAAACCGTTGGAAGAATAATAGTTTTATAAATTCTAATCTTTAAGTTTTTAGATAGAATCCGCGAACTAAGTAACTTAGCCACTGAATAATAACACGCATTTCCCACCTTTAACTTTATTTCTTCCTGGATTTCATTTTTTCTAGTTATAATTGAACCTAAATACTTGAATTTCTCTACGTGTTCAAAAGTATGACCTGATTCATCAATATCACCAAGATCGACACCGTATCTGCTACTAATCATATACTTCGTCTTATCGGTATTTAATTCGAGTCCTATTTCTTTACCGGTTTTTGGTGCAATGATGAGGCTATGTAAGAAAAAATAATAAAGTCTGAAAATCATCTCTAGCCTCTCTTGTCCATGATTTTTTTTTTAACCATTTTATTATCTGCTCAAGTAATGTGTTGTAAGGACCTAAAAAATATAAAATACTCTCATCATCATTCTTTTTTTTTCTTGTTTTTTCGGTTCTTAAGTATGCAAAATTATCGGAGTTAATATTATTTAAAGAAAAAAGTTATTTTAACAGTTAAGTGAATTTTATAACTCCGTAACCAGCTTAGTCTGAAAGACCAATTTTATATCACTTAAACACATTGTATAGATAAGTAATCTGTATTAGTTTCATGATTATTCACTCAGTCCCTTATGAGATATTTCTGTGTAAACATTTTTTTCCAATTTTAAAAATTCATATACAAAAAAAGACCATGTTCTCAAGATTGAAATTTTTACAGCAAATAGTACCATGACTAAGCTATAATAAAACATAATCAAAAGTGAGCCTCTTTTTCTTTATATACTTTTATCTTGATAAAAATCTCCTTTTTTATTCATTTTAGAATTTTTTTAAACAATTGTATTCACTATTTAGGTAATGAGTATAGTAACAAAAAAATACAAAGCATGTCCATATTGTATTGTTAATTTTTGTTTAGATTTAAATTTAACAAACTACAGGAATTAGAAAGATTTTCCGATCACATGTTTTTGCCCGCGGAGCTGACTTGAAACAGATGCTTTACTAAAAGTATTAGCCCGAAAAAAAATTTATTTATGGTTCAATATTTACGAATGGGTATAGAATAAATGGTCAAAAAATCACGAAAATCAAAAATGTCGAACAACAAAATAATGATAATTGGACGTTTTTTTTTTTTTTTTTTTTTTTTTTTTTTCTTCAAAACCCCTGATAAGAATATTTATGATTTTTTTTTTTTTTTTGCGATGTTACTTATTCTTGTTTTAATACATTCCCTAGAAAATAACCTATACTGAATGGACTATTTTCAGACAGAGATAGTGTCTCTATTCATGCGATTACTTTTGGGATGTAGTAGCAATGCGTTACAGCGGTGAGGAGATAACTCAGTACTAGACATGGCTGCCAGGGCGCAGCACCTTCTCCCGAATTAGCGAGAGGTAAGACAAACTGCACCCCGGATCCAGCTTAAATAAATCTGCTATAAAACAAACAGATGTCGATCCCTGCAAGCTATTTCCGTTCCCAGTGCCATTTAAATCCCGATGCAAGCGGTGCAGTCTATTTCCGGCCGACACATCACTGTCTACCTCTGCACCTTCTAAATTAGAATGCTTCTTACCGTTACAGGGAATTTAAGAAGGCATTACGTCTTTGTCTTTAACATCTCCCCTATTGGGAGATTCGGAATTGCAGTTAGGAAAAAAAAAAGCTACTCCAGGAATAACTTTTTACTTTCACTAACCTATATCTGACTAAGACGGTTTTCTATTAAAATACACATTTTAGGATTTCATGAGATGAAGTAACGACGACAGAAAGATTCGATTGGTTATTTTTCACTTGATTATCCGCCTATAGCCTTGGCGTGGTAAAAAAGAATTATTTGGTAGAAGTATCCTGCAATTTTTATGAATTTTAGTTGGTTGGCTATGTGTTTTTCACCTTGAAGTTTGTTTGATTATTTATTATTTGTTTGCGTCAGCTTTTCGCTGTTGAGGCTCCTCGGACGATGCTACAGTTAGTTCTAAATTTTGCCTATCCAGGTTTATTTATGATAGTTATCTTTAACGAGTACCTGACATCGAACGGGATCGGGACCACCACTTTACATTCCATGCAAAGGTTGTAGGATTTTTTTTTAACAAAGTATTTTTAATAGAAACCCGAGGATGAACTATGGTGTTTAAAAAACGACTTTGGGTATAGAATGCTGTTATGCCATTACACCATAGGTGACCCTTAAAGTATTTCCTTCATTGTTTTGTTTAGAACAACCTTTCTTTTCGATTGCTCCTTCGATTGAATAGTTTTTTTATACATTTAACGTCACTTGTATGCTTCAGTGGGAGTCCTAATTTTGCCTATCTAGATTTAATTAGATAGGAAACTTTTTATCTTATACAAAGTTGTATAAGCTAACGGAGAGTTTCAAAAGCTGATATAACTAAGTTATTGTTTCAGATAATAATTTCTATTGTTAAATTATTCAATCTATTACCCGATCAATTTAGACGTTTCCAAAAAATACTGTTACCAACTTATCTCGTGTTATATTCTTCCAAAAAGTACTATATTCCTTTTAATTCTTTCCAGAAGGTACTATGTCCACTTTAGACAATTTTACAGGAAACGTAAAAATCTATCATTTATTTATTTTTTTATGGACCAATTTACTTGATTCTTTTTGTATTAAAATCTAAAGTTGATTTTTAAGTGTATTGCCAACTAAGTTTTCCAAATTATTGAACTTATCCCATAAATTTTAAACAATATAATATGGATATAGTACTTTTTGTAATGAAACGAGGATATAGTACTGTTTGGAAAGAATTAAAAGGTATATAGTACTTTTTGGAAGAATATAACGCGAGATAAGTTGGTAACAGTCACTACAACCTTCCTGATACAACATTATATAACTAATTAAT